>WNYA01004202.1:0-20011 GCA_019512145.1 Engystomops pustulosus | reverse complement strand
TAAAAGTTATTAGTGCCAGAAGATGGCAAAATGAAAACTTTTTTTTTAACGAAAAGTAAAAAAATGTTTTTTTAATGTATTAGAACACAATAAGACCTTTATGAATTTAGTATCCTCATGATCGTACCAACCAAAAGAATATAATAGACATGTCATTTGGGGTACACAGTGAAAGCAGCAAAAACCAAGAGCACAAAAATATTGTGCAGATGCGTTTTTACACCAATTTCACTGCATTTGGATTTTCCCAACACATGACATGGAATATTAAATACTGTCACTACAAAGTGCCATTTGTTACGCAAAAAACAAGCCCTTTACACAGTTCTTGGAAAAATAAAAAAAGTTAAAGATTTTTAAAAAATGACAAAGGGCCTGGTTATTAAGGGGTTAATATTATTCAGCAAACTAAAAAACCTCACCTAGCTGAAGCCATATAAGCTTACTACGATTATATGATCTATAAGCCTACTAGGAACATGATTTTTCTTTCCTTGGTGTCATGAAAGTAAGAAATTTGAATAATCATACATTCCTCCAAATGTAATAAGATTTTTTTTATTTGCTCCTTTTTTTTCCATTTGTCCCTGAATTTTTTAAACATGTCTTATGAAAGCCTCTATTCCTTACAAATACTCTTCAGTTGTGCTACACAGTTCTCCCTAACCTCACTACCCGGCTACAAATCAGGAGTGACACATTTTATTACTTCCATTTTGCCACATTGCTTTCACATACTATGTTATTTATGTTAGATATAATGTTTAATGCTTTTATGGTGCAGTCTATCTTTATATCCTTGAAATAAGACATCCAGAATAATAGCTTGCAGGCATGTAGAGCCAAGTGTGTTTTGCAATAAGCTTTTCAAATTAATTTCTTTGAACCGCATTGAAATCTGTAGGAAAAAAAAAAACATTCTGCAATAAATAAAGTGTAAAATACATAGGCTGTTATAGAAAATAAAGTGTGTATTATATGCAAAATAAAGAGCATCTGCTCGCTGGAACTGCTTATTTCTTTGATTTAATAGCAGCAAAAATTCCTTTTATGTGGAGGGGAACGAGACTATTTAGCTTCAAGGTATGTGCAAAATTTACATTTTTAATGCATAACCATCCCTTCACTCCCAGTGACATGTAGAGCAAATTGAAAATTGAGAAATAAAGGGTTTAATCCGAAATAAACAATAAATAAGCTGCATTCACTCCCGTCTTATCTAAGTGTTACGTGTTTCAATTACCGCGTTCCATTTTTTTTTTGCTTCGGTAGCTTGGGGTAAATATAAGTTCTCTTGTTAATTATATATTTGCTATTCATTTTTTAGTGGATTGTGGTTTTTTTTATTTTATAGTTGATTGACTTTAAAGCCAAGTGATGGCTTCTAAGGCTTTCAGTCTCTGCACATGTTTGATGCTGTATGTGCCCTTGACTCTAAACGCCCCAATCTTTTCATGAACCGATGATAAAGGGGCCTGGTACAGGCAGTTACGTCCAAGGTAGGTTCTGTAGGTTTGTTCTTATGTTGAATTTGTATGTAAGTCGGAACTGTATATTTTATCATTGTAACCCCAGCCAAATTTTTTGGTCTCTGTGACAATTGGATTTTAAAAATGTTGGGTTGTCATAAGAACCAGGATTAACAATGAAGCTTAATTGCAGCCATCTTTGATAACTGTTATAGCTGAATATTAAAGCCTAAGCCTAAAGTACATTAAATTGCCAACATCCAGAGGTCCGTTTGTAACTAGGGGTCATCTGTAAGTCAGGTGTTCTTAAGTAGGGAACTGGCTTGTATTGTACTGGCTTATTCCATTGAAACAAATATGCAAAGTTAGTCAAGCTGATCATACTTATAGCATGTATTTAAAGCTTATCCCTCTCGCCACACTGGAGGATATACTGCCTCGGCCTCCTGATATATCCATCGAGTGGCTGATGGGCAATTCTACACTAGCTTCTACCTGGCATAAAATTACACTATAGCTGCCACCAGTTCAAGGCTTCTTCAGACCCATTTGGCTGTAAGGTGGCACAAGTTGAGAAATAGTGGCAATTCCTGAGCGTGTGCCAGAAATTGTGACTATTTCAAGTTTTGTAAGCCAGAAAACTTGCGTACAAGTTGTGATAAATCCTCCCCATAGTATTTACATTGGAGCTTAGCTAAGAAATGTCACGGGAGAGGGAGGGGACAGCAGAATGAGAGGACCAGGAATCTCTCATCTCTAATTCCTGCCTGTACTTCCCCCATGTCACCAGCAGCTACTGGGGCACTACTGTACAAGTGTATACATGTGTATATATCAGTGCAAAAATGTGTGCTAAAATCTGTATAAATGTGTGTTAGAGTACATTAATGTGTGAGTATACAAATATGGATATTTTCTGAGGGGGTAAGGGGCCCCATTCAGAAGTCTACCATGGGGCCCTGCCTCTCCTAGTTACGCCCCTGTCATTAGGCCAGACAGTTTATAAGAGCTACCTTCTCCCATAAAGTGTTGCCAATAAGTATCCATACATAGTTGGGACCCCTTTATCAGAACATACCAAAGCTAAAGTCAAGGTCATTATATCCAGCCAACGAATTCTTTCTGAAAAAGGGCAGGTACAGGTGTGTAAACATGACTGTCTGTCTAGGTTAATATCTCCATATTCATGGTTTAAGACTAAGGCTGCATTTAGACAAACGTATAAGAACGGTGACCCCCCCCCCCCATCCTCCAGAGAAATGCATGGCATTTGGGCCGTGCAAACAGGGAAAGATAGGACATGTCCTATCTTTTCCCCGTGTACGGAGTAAGTGCTCCGTGTGGCTATTGCTGTCTATGGAGTATGTTCGGCCACAAGCTTGCGGCCATACACATGTCCACCACACGGTCAAGTGATTGTGGCCTAAAAGTAGCTGTAGCTGTATCATAATCATATATTCATCCTTTACCACCCTTATTATTTGTCTCTTCTTGCTCTTCTTGCTGACTTTGCCAGCGGCATTTAAATGGCTGTGGCTGCACCATTTTGAGGAGGATTGATGACCATCACCAAAATAGCGATTTGCATCGCTGATAGCATGGTAGTGCCGCCGTGTGCAGCCACGCTAGTGATACCCATATTGGGTCCACGCATCACTAGAGAAGTGATGTCCATTGATTCGAGCCATAGATTGGCCAATGTAGGTCACAGGATCATAGCACTTTCGGCCAGACAAATGCCAAAAGTAATGGAGCAGCGTGGGAGCTGATGCTCGGTAAGCACAATTTTTTTGGTTCCTCAAGGTCATCTTGCTGTTTGGTTAACTTTTTTATTATAGTAATGGTTGCTCACTTACCATAGATGTACAACTTACATCGTGACTTCTTATTTTTTAAACTTAGCAAACTTTTTTTAGCAACATTATACACCCCGTTTTTTTTCTAGTCCTTTACAATTACATAACATTTTGGAAAATTTCAAATCCTGATTTAGAAGCATCTAAGTAAAAAAAAAACATATTATTGTGACTATAGATCATCTGAAGAATGTGTAACGTTCCCCCCATGGATTTGAAATTGAAACATTCTTTATCAATCTGCCTGAAACAGAAACATCTTGGAGGTACATTGAGGATACTCAGTGTTCCAGTCAGTGAAACTGTGATGTTATCATTACCTGTGAAAATGTGGAGAATGTTATAAGACAAGTTACCTGAAGTATGTAAAAAGGCAAAAAAAAAAAAACTTGTTTTTGTTCCGATGAGCTCCTCACACGAGAACATGAACTGTTTTGGTACATGTTGTCACACAGCTAAGACTTGTTTTCAGCCCCTTAGAATAGCATGTAAATGACACCTTAGGAAAACACACAGTCCTGAAGTATAAGCTGTATTTATACCCTGTAGGCGATCGTCATTTCACTTCTAAGTGGGGAAACATCTTATGATTGAAAATAAAGAATTTTTTTTTTTGCGTCTTAGTGATTTTATAATCCATAACTGCTTTGTTTTATCATAATGCATTTACTCATCAATAAATATTTTTTTTTACATATTTTTATGTGTCTCCCAGCTGCAAAAAGATTGTTTTTGCAGATGGCCCTGTATCATTTATCAAAATGAGTAATTATGTCTGTCTTCCTAAAATATCCTGTGGATGTATGATGCTTAACGTCATTTTGCATCTTTTTTTTTTTTCATAAATCAACATTATAAGATACGAAACTTACATCTTTTTCATCTTATTTCAGCCCTCTGTTGTTAGGATACGTCAGGCAGATTTCTGTTGTGTTCCTACAACTGAGGGCTAGCACATAGCATAATGCTATCCCACTGTATGCATATACATAGGGATAAGTCATCCTGTTCCACCCCCCCTCCCCCACCCGTCCAACTAAAAGTAGGAAGGGGGAGTGAACATCGACAAACCCCGAATCGATCTCCATTGATGCAACACTCCTTATATGGGCACTAACATCTCTTTGGACCTCCCAGGTCGTACGTTTATACACCCTCACCATGCTATTATGGCCTCTACTGACTGTATACACTGCTCAATAGCAGAAAGCAGGATGGAAAGACATAGCTTGTTACGTGTTTTCATCCATTGTTTCCTGCAGGATGTGACATAAACTCAGGGGATGAGGCAATATGGATACCTCCAATATACAGCCAATATAGAGCTAAAGATACGTTTAGTAGTTTATATAATAATTCACTTATTTATATAGAGCACACAGATTATGCAGCGCTGCACAGAGCTTGCTGGATCAGTCCCTGTCCCCAATGGGGCTCACAATCTACCCAGTGGCGTAACTAGAAGCTGATGGGCCCCAGTGCAAAGTCTGTGGCCCCCGTATATAATGTATGGTTTATAGTAATAGTCTTCTCATATGGGAAAGTGACACCATAAGAGCCCCCTAAACCTCTTGGGCCCAGGTGCGATCACAACCTCTGCACCCCCTAAAGTTACGCCCCTGAATCTACTGGTGTGTTTGGAGTTTGGGAGGACCCGGAGGAAACCCAACATACAAACTTTTTGCAGATGTTCACCCTAGGACCTGAATTCAGGTCCCAGGCTTTAATTGTGTATTATAATTGTATTATAGGCTATAATTCTAACCACTAAACAACCGTGCTGCCCCATACAGAAGGAAAAAAAAAATTGTGGTGTGAACGAAGCCTTAACAGATTCCTATATCTATATCTCCTCCTGCCTCCTCCTGCCTGCCTCCTCGCACACATTCTCAGTTCTCTGATAACGTTCATACACAGGAGCCTGACACTATACTGCTACATATAGAAGTCTACAAAAATTGTGACAAGGAGCCAAAGGGAGCACGTTCTGAGTGTGAGAGGCATAGACACATGTGGGGAGATTTATCATACACCAGGGCTTTGTGCACTGGCTTATGAGGAAGTCCTGGTTATCCAGTTGCAGGCTGTAGCGTACCTGCCCCCGCTAGCCCACTCTACTGCCAGCTGAGCCACCTTCAAGCGCCTCCATGCGCACAGAATATTGGTGTACTAGCCCTGAAACATGTCCCCTATAGAGATGCTGCTGCTTCTAGTAAGTACCTATGTGCAGTAGAAGACAGCACTGACCAATGGTTTTGTTCCCCAATCTTTATTTGTTGTATCTAAAAAGGAAGGCATGGGGTGAGAGGAACTTCTTGGGTGATGCCAGTCTGGAGGTTCTCCACATGCATCCTTAGTGCTGCCAATTCTCACCACTGCCTGGTGGTCCCTGATGCTCCATCAATGAGACATCAAAAACATCTTTCACTTGACTGCGATAGCCAAACAATGGTCTCAACGGTCACATTGAGGATAGTCATGTGGTATCAATCCTACAGGACAGGTGGAAACAAGTACATATTATGTACATTAATGTAGTAAAGCTAAAATAGTAAACACATGCACCATTTTGTATTGCAAATATATTGAGGTCTATGGGTAAAGTTGCCAGAATTTATTTTTTTCATTGTATTTTCTTTCAATTTATTGTGTCATTTAATTAGGATTTAAAATATAATAAGAAACAAAGTATTTGAATAAATTCGAACACATTAAAAAATACTGGTAGATATTTTCTTTTCCTCTGGTGGCCTTGTCATATGAACTTCCTTGTATCCTTTGTAACATTTTTGTAGGTTAGTAGGATGTTTGTCCAGGTGAAACAAAGTTTAGTTGTAACTCAACCCTGTAAAACCTCAAGCAAGTTCACAAGCAAACCCTGTGTGTTTATGTGTATGCTGAGCGCTTCTGCTTGATCTGCTCCATGTGGTCCCCTCCGTCTGCAAATAAATGATCGGTCTGTGGGGTGATTACTTTTCTAGCTCGCTCTCTAATTAGTCACAGACGGAACTTTTACTTTTTTTTAAAAAAAAAACATTGTTTTTATTAAAAGAATATGTCTCTTGATATTTAGATGGTAGGCAGCTAGCACCACCTCAATATAGGATTGGGTGAATAGATTTGATAAAATTAAAAACATTTTAAAATTTAAATATTTAGAGATGAGAAGGGAAAAAAATTGGTAGATCAAAAAAAGAGATTTAAAAAAAAAATACTAATTGCAAAAACTTTCAATGTCTGACGCTAATTACTGTGATGTCTTACTATATCATGGTAGGTACTGGCGGTCCCCTACTTAAGAACACCCGACTTACAGACGACCCCTTGTTACAAACGGACCACTGGATATTACAAATTTACTGTACTTTAGCCCTAGGCTACAATAAACAGCTATAAAATTTATCACAGGTGTCTGCAATGAAGCTTTATTGTTAATCCTGGTTCTTTTGACAACCCAAAATTTTTAAAATCCAATTGTCACAGAGACCAAAAAAATTCTGTCTGGGCCTACAATTATAAAATATACAGTTCCAACTTACATACAAATTCAACTTAAGAACAAACCTACAGACCCTATCTTGTACATAACCCGGGGACTGTCTGTATAAATTTATTTGATGTACAAATAATCTTCTATTGTGTTAAATAAAGTTTTATTCTATTTATAGAAGACATCAATACTTACGTTGTGTACTGGTTATGTACCTCTTCACATTCTCGATTCAAGGTTGACCTTTGTTTATTATTGTGTTTGGACCTTTGTCAGGAGCTTATGGTTATGTTTTTTAATCGAGGTCCTCTGAGAGCTGTAATCAGAACCAACTCTTTGAGGTCATGACCACAATCAATTATGTTGTTTCTTTAAGGCTAAACACTGAGAAAGTGAGAAATCATTACAAAAAGCTGCGGAATAGGGGTCGTCAGCATAGATGACATTTCGTGGAATTGCCCAATCTATTGAACGTGTGACCTCTTAATATTTAAATAATAAAAATAGCAACTCAAGAGGCAAAAATAATCCAGGACATCACCTCTGAAAATATTCATAAGGGTATATTTGTGCAGAGGTTACTATAACCCCTGAGCCCTGGTGCCCTGAGCACTGGTGCCTCATGGGACCCAAAAGTCTCTCTACCATATAAAAAGACACCAGTTTTATAAATAACACATGGTAGTGGGCAAAACGTTTCAAGTTACACCGAAGGACATATGTATACATATATATAGTATGGGTATGGTATGCATGCTTTTCTAACTTTATTCTCATTGTTATGGGACTTAATTAAACTATGGGCCAAAGTTCTAAAGTTTGCATCTGTCTTTGTTTTTTCAGAGTCATATATGTTGATCGTTTTATCAAGATCAATAGGTGGTGGATACCAAATGCTAAAAAATGGTCAAATATCATTGGGTACTCATTGGCAGTAATGAGCAAACCCGAACCTAGCTTTCAGCCACAAGTTCAGGTTAAGTGTTCGGGCTCACCCCCGCCGGATGCAACTGTGTTCAGTGCTGGCGCCGATCATGGGTGTTGTCCCCTTTAATGCTGTTGGTTAAATGCAACCTGAATTGAAATGGTTAACAACCTCATTGGTGTTAGCAAATGGTTTCGGTTGAGCCATACCCAAGCCACATTGCGTCTACTCATCCATACTCATTGGACATTCGTGGATTATCCTATGGATCAGCAACTACTCGTTTGGCCAATGTGATCAAATATGAGTAGCCACCATAAGGGAAACTTTTGGTTTTGCAAAATTGGACATTTGTGATTCATTTTTGTGAAATGATTTGTTCAGTCTTAGAAGTTTCCTGTTACATTTGTATTAGTCACCCTACACTCTACTACTGTCATCATTTCTAGACAATAACTCTATGTACAGGTATACGTGTAGAGTTGTCAAGGAGTGGTGAAAGGTGGAATTGTGTAATAGTCATCATCATGTTGTTATCTAAGGAAGCCGCTCATGGAGTGTAATATTTACCTCTGTGTGTGTACATCTATGTCATCCTTTATTACATTTCCCTGTTCTGAAGCTTATCTCATAGTGACACTGGGGTGTAAACAGGCCAACCTTATGTAAATAACGATCCATTTACTTATAGTTATTGCATCTTCTTATGATTTGTTGTATTAAATCTCCTTAAAAACAATGGGGCAGATTAGATGTAAACCTTGACACATCCTACATTACACCATCTCCAAAGCTTTTACCACATCCACAAACTCTTTAACAGACTCACTGGATTGATTCCGGAGCAGTTGAAATGTATTGCAATTATTCCGGAGCAATCAATGCTGTCAGACTTAGCATCCGATTGTATGTGTTGACTTTCCTTTGTGTATTTTGCTTGATATTCCAGTGTGAACTGTGGCTGTATTAGGACTAATCACACCACACCCAGTTCCTCTATGGCCCAGCAACAGTTAACTAGCAGTGGTGGACATACATCTGCTCCAGTCATCAGAGGCAAAGGTTTTTTGGCTACCTGTATTTATAGCCTTACCCCCGCTTGTTATATTTCAAGCTAAACTGCCCGTTTCCGGTTTACTTGCAATACTTCTGATATTTCTGGTTATCTGATATTTTTGACAATCCCTCTTGACTCCAAATTTGTGCCATATTCGATACTATGTGACCCAGGAACCCTGATCTATGGAGGGATTGTCTTCAAGTTGTCCCGTATCACTTAGGATACACAGAGACAAGCAGGCAAGTGACAATTTTGGGGCTCACTGTCCCATCTGTCCTGCCTGAGTCTTGAGTCCCTATTGCACGATATATTATTTAGGATCCCTACTGTTAGGTAGTTGGTTACACGGTATCTAAATCTGGTACCCAATTGACATGACAAGTGAGCATAACTTTCATGTGCAGAAACTAATTGCTGAAGAGACAGGGGTGAAGAAAATGAAAGCTACAGCCAAAAATTGTACTTACCTTGCTCTGGCTCTCGATTCCAGCTTTGTCACGCAGCCACAGTGACGTGGCCTTGTTTCCAAAGCCAGAGGTACTGCGCATGCGCAGAACTGCAGCTTTGCAGATGAGTGCACCCGGCTACAAGGTGCAGCGAGCTGCCGAAAGGAGAGTAGGAGGGATCGAAAGAGGCTACTGGGGTGTGGAATAACCACAGCTCCTGCTCCACGCAGTAGCTACTCCACGCCAGAGAAAATTGGCAAATATAAAAGATAACATTTTTCCAAGTAAAAATTGAATCAACTAAAGGATAGGGCTGTGGTTGCACATGTAGATGTTACCCTTGGTCAGATATGGACCCCAGCCTTGCAAGGCAACAATGTTAATTTTGAAATTTGAGCAAAAATTTGGTGTGAATTATAAAAATCTGTGTTATATAAATGCATTATAGTCTTAGTAAAGAACGTACAAAATCATGTCAATTACATGAAAAGTGGAATCTAGTTGCCACTAGGCATAACCCAGGATATGAATCAGAGAGATAATATGTACCTGGTACTTACGCCTTGTTATTTCCTCTTTGTAGATGAGTTCTTGGATTATATTTAAAGGGAGCAAGTCTAAAGTCTCTGCACTACTTGTTCTTTTTTAGGCAGTTTCTATAGCACTTTACATTCCTAACCTGAGTAAACAGCAATAATCTGACAGCACTAATAGTAGAAGTCAGCAGATTTATCATCTGTATCATCAAATACATGATATATTTAGTGTTAGCTATAGCCTCTGAGGTCTATTTCGTGGACCACTTTTAGAATTGTTCTACACTGAGAAATAGTCAAAGATATTATTATCCTAGAAACAAGTAGTGGGCGATTTATCTTAGGCTTTTCTTTGTTTCTCTTATATTTGTGACTATTTTGTACCCATTTTCATACATCATAGTTTTGTACTTGCCTGGCGAAGTCAGCTGCTGCCGAATTTTCAGTGTTGCGCCAGTGTTATCTTTAATAGAAAGTAGATCTGATGGTAGATTCCTCCTGGAACCTAATTTAAAGGACATCTACCACCAGGATGAATGATTGTACACCAAACACACTGACACAAAAAAAAAGGATTTTAAAATTATGCAAATGAGGCTGAGGTTCTACAGCTTCCATAGCTTTTAATTTAGCCTGGAACCCTTAGGCTAATTTGCATAATATCTAAAGCCTTTTACTCTTAAAAACAAGGGCATACACACTAGTATGTCTGTGTGCTTGGTTTTACAATCCTTCATCCTGGTGGTAGATGTTCTTTAACTTGTTAAAAACTTTATTTATTAATATGTAAATTAACTGCAGAGGCTACTGGGGCGTGCAGTAGCCTTAGCTCCCAGTGCCCGGCCAGGCTACTTTTGGTGTGGAGAAGTGTAAGGAAACAAGTGACATCACCGGGTCCCACTCATTATCATCTACGCCAGTTATACAGTTACAGGCCGCTGCATTCTTTTACGCCTGCTCTTGACTCCATATGGTTTTAATATATCTGTATGGGCATCAAGACACATTTGTATGTATGTGCCATGTGTATGGGGATGTGCTGACTTTACGTAGTAACTCCATCCAAAAATGGATGTTCAGTTGGGCTTACACAAAAATTATAATTTGCTGGCAGCATGTTGTAGAGCATGTTGTGCTGTGTTTCCCAATAAACCATTCTGTCCATTATTCCATTTCCTAAACTCTTTATTCCCAGTTTAATCTGTATGCTAATGAGGAAATTAGTGCACCAAGGTCATGTCCTCAGCTCCTGGACCACTGCTATTCTCACTTAGAGGAAATCTACCATCAATTGATATATAGGGACGCTTACTTATAGATCCAGGCAACGTGACTGTGTCCTATATATGTTATCCATGGCCTCCTTCCTTCTAAAATCTACTTTGTTAATTATGCTAATGATCCAGAAGTTTTATTTGTTACCAGAGACTCTCTGTACTGTAACTGCACCTCATCCTCCTCATCCTCATCCTCCCCACTGCTTCCTATGCATCTTCCTCCTTGTTGTAATCTCATAGTAACCGTGGGAGGGGGAAGGGCTTCACAGGCTGCTACACTTCCCACTGAGTACTGAAACTTCCTCTGTTGCTTGAAATAACAGCCAGCAGAGGGACGGGGAATTACAGATGGAGAATGGGGTTGTGAGACACAGTGTGACAGCCTGTGAAGCTAAAGCACAAAGGGGCTTTGGTAATGCCCCCTACAGCACTTCAGACTAATTAGCATAATCTTAAAAGTAGATTTTTATAAGGAAGGAAGCAATGAATAACAAATATAAGAAGATCACCACAGTCACGGTCCCCGGATCTATGAGTAAGTGTCCCTGGTTTATAATTATGGATTTTGATGGTAGATTTCCTTTACATCACTTCCCTCTTAGTTTCCTGCTTATCTGCCAAAAAGAATGCACCATTTTCCTAATTAACATGTGGATTAAAATGGGAATTTCTCAGATTGCAAGTGAACCACCAGCGATCAAGAGAATGACCCCTCACAGATCTAGAGATCAGGGGTCCCATTCTCACAAGAGGATGAAGCACCTAGACCTAGACCTGCTGCTAAATTTATTTGGTGAGATCAGAACTGTGGGGGTCCGTTTTCATGATCGGTAGGCGCCTCAGCAGTCGGGGGATAAGAGTCGGAAATGGCAAAATCTCTTTAAAATAGGTTTTGAAATCTTGATGGATTTGACATAATAAGAATTTAATTTTATTGCATTTATTAGCAAATGATCCATCAATGTAATGTCATCACTTTGTAAGCAGATGGCATGTAGCACACACTGTAATAACTGTGATAAACACCATGAGATAATATATACGGCACAAGAAGCATCTCTGGGTGATTGCGGCACAGCTTGTATTTCCAAATGTACATGAATATCCAAAGCTTCAATCCACTGAGCTTCATGTGAATATATTCTGTATTTTGGTAACATCACTGCAGACAGCCCCAGGTGCAGATTCATCTGTGTCTGGCTGGTCATATAGGTCACTGCCTGCTAAGACATCTCCATCCATCACAGATGACCTTCTGGATGGATCATGTCAATACACTGTGATGCTGCTTTGATGTTACTGTGAGCACAAAGGAGAGTTAAGTTACGTGTTGTCTGGCGATCTGGATGGGAAACTTTCTTGTGGCTATGATATCACAGAAATACATCTACAGGGGTAATCCATTTATCTTCCAGCATCATACAGATTTTTTATTTATATGGTAAATATCTAGTTTCAAAGTTAAAGGAAACCTACCATGAGGAATCTACTATCAGAGGTAGATGTGATGGTAGATTCCTCCTGTGGCTTCTTCCATAATCTGTAATGTAATAATCCTGGAACCTAACTTGTTAAAAACTTTATTTTAGTAATATGCAAATTAACTGCAGAGGCTACTGGGGCGTGGCATAGCCTGGGAGCTAAGGCTACTCCACGCCCCTGTAGCCTCTGCAGTTAATTTACATGTTACTAAAATAAAGTTTTTAACAAGTTAGGTTCCAGGATTATTACATTACAGATTAGGGCAAAGGCAGCAGGAGGAATGTACCATCAGATCTACTTCTGATTTTAGATATCTCATGGTAGGTTTCCTTTAAGATTCTCTTTAACTATTAAACTACTCCACATATCAGTAGTACAAACACTTATAACTTATACTTGACTTATGCTAATACTTGACATTTTTAGGTATTAATAGGAACCTCACTCGGCCTCAAGAAGGTTTTTGATGTCCTCGTTTCAAGTTTTTAGCAAATTTTCTATTTGCCAACACTTCACGCTGTCATTACATTTTATAAATGGGGGGTTCCTAAAATGTTCCATAAAATGAAAAGTACTATGTTGGGTCTCACCTATGTCTAAAAATGCAGTAATATTATGTGGATAAAAACTTTATTGGCTGACAAGGAAAGTTACAAATCTGTGCCCTAGGATCACAAAGCCCCTTCAGCAGACATACCTAGTATGGTAAGTTTTCCATGACGTAAATGTACATAATGATGTGCTTTGCCTAGAGGCTCTGGAACATACAATTTAGGTTAGGAAGATTAAGCAAGGTGTTCATAAGCATTGCTCTGTTGATTGACAGCCGTATTCCTGCTGTAACATCAATATTAGAGAAACTACGGCTCCCGGCCATTTAGATGCTACAAAAATACTAATCATGGCATCTAAGTGATGTAATCATGGGGAGGGGGCTCATTTTGTTACATTCTCTGTAGCCTCAATTATTTTAAAATGATAGCCTGAGGCTCAAGTAAGGACCTCAGGCCTATCCGGCAGCGCTCTCCTATGTAAGTCAGCAATTTTTTTTTCAAGTCATTGACGAAAAATAACCCATTCATAGGGAGTTGATGGATTCAAATGGAACTTTCTATGTTTGAGTGTAATATTAGAGGGAAAAAGATGAAATTATGAAGAATTAGGAGGTTCTAGCACCATGTTAGGCCGCCTCTAGTCTGGATACAAGGGGAGATTTGGCACATAGATGTTGCAGATGGGCCTCTAGGTCCTGCGCATCACTAGGTTGCCATGGCTTTCGGGTCCTAAAAATTCTATATTGAAGATAGATCTGGTGACTGAGTCGGCATATTTTTCATTTGTCGCAAAATGTTCTTTGTTTTGACGCACATGTCACTTGATGTCTTGATAAATGCGGTAGTGGTGTTTGTCCTTTTCTACACCAGGGCGTGACTGGAGTCATCATGCGCCAAAACATGCTTCTAAATGAAAATTTGTGCCACATCGCAAATCATGAATTCAGTTCATTATTGTGAAAACTAGTCTATCCAAATAATGAATTTGGTGCAAGTAAAGTCTATTTTAAAGTGACTTTACACTGTTCTATGGTTTTTTGGTGCAAAGGAAAGTCCGAAAACAGCATTTGAACCACGTCTGCGACAAAACAACGCCAAACATAGACAAAAACCCAATGATAAATTCTCCCAATGGATGCATGAGTGTTTGTTTGGGCTCCAGTCTGTGGTCCTTGAAAGGTCAACTTACAATAGTTGCAAAGCTATATATAGCTTTGTATATAATTATTTTTCCCACAGTTACAGTAAAAAATCTATCTTCAATAATCTGAAAATTATGTAATAAGAACAAGGTTATTGACATGATGTGAAACAATGGGGCTTGTTTACTAAGGGTCTCGCGGCCGCATTTTCTTCGGGATTTCCGACGTTTTCAGGGATCACACCGCTGGGACAGGGATTAAGAAGGGGATTGTGTCGCACGCGATCGGATTTTGGTGCATCGGCGCTGGCTTTCATGCGACAGAAATTGGGCTGCTGGCCATCGGGCGATCCAACTGATTCCGACTGAGCGCGGGATTTAACAGTAAAATTTTGTTGCAAGCCCAAGCACTTACATACACCAAGAAGAAGAAGGTGAACTCCGGTAGACCTGAGCGAGGAAGCGACACATGCAGGATATTGGGCGCACGATCTACGTGAATCGCGGCAAAGTTCATTCTCGTGGGACACTCCGGATCGGGGAACGCACAGGGACGGGTAAGTAAATGTGCCCCACTATGAACTTTGCAAGGGGAAAGTTCTGAGGAAGTTGGGTGGCAGCCTGTGGAGCGAGAACATAGAAGAACTCCTTTAACACCCCAAGAGCCCTTCAGGCTCATTAGAATAATACGTCGAAGTTAGAAGGAAGGAGGCCATGGATGACAAATATCAGAAGATTATCACAGTCACGGTGCCGGACCTATGAGTAAGTGTCCCTGGTTTATTAGGATTGATTTTGATGGTATATTTGCTTTAACACAGCATGGCAGGTCAGTGGTTGGCGCTCTGAGGTAAAAACACAAAAAAAAAAAAAAGAAAAGAAAAAGATCTAGAGGGATTTTTACATTTCTTTTATTAGTCAGCTCTGGAAAGCTCCTTGTAACCACTTCATAGAAATCTTAAATTTAGCAATAAACACAGAGGTAACCAAAGCAACGTGAACATGTTCAGCTTTCCACTCCGAGGCAAAATCATATATCTGACTGAAACATGATACAATATTTAATCTGTCTAGTTTCAATCACCTGCTGGGAAATGTCACACAAACACGGGAATTGGAGAGTTCTAAGATGATGTGATTAGTATATAACGATGCTTACTGTCAGCTCCCAGGGAAAACATGTGTGATGTAACAAAATATCATTTTTAATTATGAAACAAAGGGTCCATTAGGTCCAAAGATCTCCCAAATTAATAGAAATACTTTATGGGCCCCAAGTAGGCAAGTAAGCAAATATGTGTAGCCAAATGCAGACACATTCATCTTTTTATAGATGTTGGAATCATCCTGCAAGTGCAATGGAGAGAAATCCAGTATCAGAGTAGAGGTGGTTGAGGAAATATGTGCCGGTAGGTCATCATGTTCGACCTATTGTTCTACATTGTTGATCTAGAGTAAAAAAAATTGATAAAATATATAGGCCACATTTATCAAAAACAGTGATAATTACACTATGTGCAATGTCCTGTGTAGTGTGCAGGGGCTTCAGATTCAGGATTTCTGGGGCACGTTCTTCATGGATCTGGCGCTCCCTGCACTTCCCCAACTTTTTTTGGTGCAACTTAACCTTAGGGTGTGCAACACGTTTCTGTCGGACTTTGCTTGATAATGTGGAGTACAGTCCGACTGTGCACCGGAATGTCCCCTTCAGTGCAGTCGCTTTGGGTATAGGGCAGACACTTTATAGATACATGTCCAAGCTGTTTGTACTGAAATGAAAGTGCAAAGTCAGACACAACTGGTGCAGGGGCCTTAATACATGTGGGGCATAAGCCCATATTTATCAAAACTAGTGCAGTCTGTCTGTGTAGTGTGCAGGGGGCGGCAGATTCATCTAAACTGGCATACAGTCTTCATGAATCGGCTGCCCCCTGCACTGCTTGGGAAATGTGCACCATTTTTTTGCAGAAATATGGTGCAGAAAGAATTGTGCAGCACGTCAGTAATAAATGTGGTGCAGACTCCGACTAAGCAATAGCACGCCCCTTTAGGTGCACATTTTTTTCAGTTTTGCTGGACACATAGCAGCCGCAACACAAAATTGGCGCAGACACTTTATAAATACATGTACAAGCAGTGTGCACTTTCTTTTTAGTGTCAAGTCAGACAGAAAACTTGCGCAAATGCTTTAATAAATTTGGGCCCTTATGTTATAAACTGTATGAATAAAGAAGAAATTCCTTCCGTGACTCCATATCCAACAGCCAGAATATAGTTCCAATAGGATGTGATATTTTTCCATCAAGCAAGGCATATAGGCCCCTCCAGTTTATCAATCGTCCCAATATCATGTGACACCAAGTTCCACAGTCTCGCTGCTTTCAGTACAGGGCCCATGTCTTCGATGCAGGTGAATCTACTAGGTGTAAAGGAGCCGCTTAAAATCACTATTAGGCTCGATTCACACCTTATTTTTTCCATATGCTCAGAGTATACTCCATATATACCTATACTGTACATATATAACAAGCATATCCATAGACTTATACTGGCAGATAAAGGCACAGTTCTTCCGTTTTTCCATTCTGCCCCCTCCTCCTGAGGGAAGGTAATGTCTTCTTTTAATGTCTTCTCACCACAGTTAATCAAAGTCAATGAATTATTTAAAGGATTAACTAGGTCTAAAGTTGATTTGATGTCAATAAAATTGATTATCCATATAATTTCATTATAGGAGATGCCCCAACGTATGAGGTGTTGTCAGGACTCACTCACTGTACCATATATTTGGCGTCTGTTAGAAAGTCATCTGGAATTTGGATCATACTCAGCTATTAGTACCTTTTGGCAACTTGCCCTTGACTAAGCAACATGTCCATGATCCCATCTGCTCATGTTATAAATGGTGGAGCTAGAAAAGTCACTCTAAACCCAGTATCTGATTGTACTCTGTCTCGAGTTCTGTATCTATGGGTGCTATTTTACTTAAAAAAGACCTATCACCCTCATCACATGTCTGTTCTTGTAAATAGTGTGTAGCCCAATAAATAAAAATAATGGGTCATGAAAAAAATATAATCTGGAAGGTGTTCAGCTGCTTTGCAACATGTTGGTAGTGGCTTATTAGGTCAATTTCTGCTGACAGGTTCCTTTTAAGCATGAACAATTTACCTGTAATTTATATCCGCAGCTGTAGTTTTTGTTACAGAGTAGTAGAGGTGTAACCTAAAGTTGATGCAAATTCTGTACCAGGCCCCATTACTATTATTAATAAATAATAATTATACAAATATTTGTTGTGCTCCTGCACAGTGTAACAGTCTGTGAAGCTACCATATGGACAAGCTCTGGTAACCCCCCCTAGAGACCTTCTTGCTCATTAACATAATTTTAAAAGTTGATTTTAGAAGGAAGGAGGTCATGGATAACAAATTTATTAAGATCACCACAGTCACGGTGTCTGGATCTATGAGTAAGTGTCCCTGGGTTGGATTTTGATGGTAGATTATCCTTACATTTGTGAAACATCAGCAGGGTTATTACAACTTGTATTTTCAGTAGGAGGCTTTAGTACTGGGCACTTGGAAGTCTCATTGCCTGCATTGTAAATGTGTTTACAGAATCCTGGAAGAACACTAGAGGGAATGAATTATCCTTGGTAGATGGGTCCAAAACCGGTCGTCCCTTACGACTTTTACCTTGGGTCCTTTTGTAGATATTCTTTCCAAATGCCTCCTATTTATACTAAACCGAAAACCTTTTTAATCTCCCATGTAAGAGCAATTTCAAGGATTATTAATTCTATGCACGGGGAATAAATATCCAAGTTATGATGGGGAATTACAGGATTGTTCTATACCAAGGAAAATGCGGAAGTGTAGAAAACATTAACCCCTTTCTACAAAATGATGTTCAATGGGAGGGAAGTCATCTTCCTGTAACATGATGGACATGATGGTTATTCTATGTGCATTCCACTCTTATTCATTTAACATTTAACCTATTCAGCACCATTATCGACCACACTGAGAGAGTAAAAGCCTAATAAGGAAGGATGATATGATCCAAGGTAAGTGTAAAAAAGATGAGATATATAGTAAAATCTCTTTCCCCACACTCATATTTGGGCCTCCAGAGAACAAAGGGCTGGAGTATCATAGTAACCTCTATACCCCCTGCTTTAACTGTACCCTAAAAGACGTGCATGCCCCACGAACAACACATATGTCCTATCCACAGGATTAGAGATAAGTTTGAATGCAGGGCATCCGACCATAGCACCTATGAGAATGGGGGTCCGATGTGTGTAAATTGTTTACTTTTGTACTCAAGGGAGAACCTAAATTTTCTGCCGCCTGAGGCAATGGATTGGTGCCCTTCCCACCAGTAGATTGTATGTAAGGTCTCGCACCTATGCTTACATCAGGTGTGAAGAGACACTATTTGTAAGTGTCAGGTCCTGCTTTGTATCAACTGATGCTGCCCCCCATCTTCCTGTACTTTATAATAGTTTATTTTACATTACCTGGCATGCTGCATGTGGTGAGACCTGGGGAAGTGGAGGGGCAGTTTAACCAGTGTGTGTCATTGTCAGTCTCCTCTTCTCCACACTTATCCAGCTCCCTCCCCCCTCCTTACTTCCTGTCATTGAGCAGGTAGTGGAGGGAAGGGGATGGTGTGGAGGAAGAGGAAGAATGCAGGAGGAAACACAGGCACACATACTGCTGCAGTGATAACCCTTCCACACACACACACTTACCACATGCTACTGCATACTGACAAATTCATCTTTAAGATCAGCATAGCATAGGCTATTGGAACCTGTCACCAGCTAAAAATGACATTCCTGGTGATAGGTTCGCTTTAAGTAAGAAGCTTCCTAAACAGGTTGGACCAAATATTTCTGACACTACCATGCAATGAAGTGGGCAGCATGGTGACTTAGTGGTTAGCACTACAGCCTTGCAGCGGTGGGGTCCTGTTTTCAAGTCCCAACCAAGTCAACATCTGAAAAGAGTTTGTATGTTCTCTCCATGTTTGTGTGTTTCCTCCGGTTTCCTCCCACACTCCAAAACAAACTGGTAGGTTGATTAGATTGTGAGCCCCATGGAGACAGGGACTGATTTGGCAAGTTCTGTGCTGCGCTGCGTAATCTGTGTGTGCTGTATAAATAAGTGACAGAAAACATGGTCAACCTACCTCTCCACACATAAGTAAGAACGGGACCCTCGTTTTCCAGATTGCCGGGGATCCCGTTGCTTTGATTAGAGGGGGCTCAGCAGTCAGACCTTCACCAATAAGTCAGGGGATAAGAGATAACTCAAATAGTTTGTATAACCCCTTTAAGTAGAGAACTGGTTTAAAATTTAGATGAAAGAGTTAACATGAAAAGAAAATATACAGGAGATATCTGCACGTAACTAAGGTAAAGCCAACAGGCAAAACTCTGTGTAATTACTGATATCATGTTGAGGAATCTATAATGTATTCTGTCCCTCTGAAAATAATCACCCCGTCCCTTTAACTACTACTTTTCCCCTTAAACGATATTGTCACTTCCAATTAGCAGATGTAGAAGTAATAGAAGTCCACTGGGCAGTGGTGTTTCCGGGCGGGTAGTGAGGGGCTTGATGATGCCATTCATTAATTTGTATTAAAATGGAGCCTACAGGGTGTAATATATTCAGAGCAAACTGTGTAGATCACAACACAAGAGCCGGCAGGGGGATTATAGCACCCACAGGTATTCACCAGCTCCTATCGTTGGCTATGCTG
>WNYA01004201.1:2253-20011 GCA_019512145.1 Engystomops pustulosus | reverse complement strand
CATAGAGAGTAGAACCCCAGATAGAAGAGACCCCCATAGAGAGTAACCCCCAGATAGAAGAGACCCCCATAGAGAGTAACCCCCATATAGAAGAGACCCCCATAGCCTGGGGGGTCCTGATGGGACAAGGGGCTGAAATGTGGACTGTAAGTGGCTGCTTTAACCCTTTAAGGCCTTTTAGAAGAGATTTTAGTATGACATATATAATATAGAAATGACTCTCATTATTCTGGTGCAATGTTCCAGCATAGAGGTCTGTATCATCATCAAAGCATGTGGAGACCCTAAAGATGAGAAAAGGGTCAAGGATGGGGTGCAGCATGTGGAGACCCTAAAGATGAGAAAAGGGTCAAGGATGGGGTGCAGCATGTGGAGACCCCAGAGATGAGAAAAGGGTCAAGGATGGGGTGCAGCATGTGGAGACCCTAAAGATGAGAAAAGGGTCAAGGATGGGGTGCAGCATGTGGAGACCCTAAAGATGAGAAAAGGGTGTAGAGGATGATGTCTTGGACTGAGTGGGAAGAACCTTTTACTTTGTGATTTATTCTGTTGGTTCTATGTACGGGGTAGCCCATAGATCAATGTTTCTCATGATAACCATTCTCCCTGATGTACGATCGGTCTGTAGGTTTTATGTGCACTGCTCTTGACATAAAAAGGTTTTTTTGCTAGATTAAAAATACATGAAGCGATTTGCGTCCGGTGAGGACATCTCGTACCCCCCGTATGTTTATGTATGCAGTGGGGTAATGTCTGACCCATACAGCCGTTTCTACAAGGAGAGGTCGGCCTTCTACTAAACCCCTTTAGAATGGCCAACAACACTTGTCCCATGAGCTGTGACTGGGCCCATGAGCCCCAAACACCTGGTCCATTTGTGGTATTGATGCTGTCATACCGACGAGCCCAAGATGTTTCTATCACCAATTTAAGGAATGTAGAGTTTCCTCTGGAATCTGAAGCTTGATGTCTGTCCCAGGCTCGTGTGTTCTCGAGTGAAACTAAGCCCAGGGAGCAGCCAGAATTGTGTCTGTCAGCGGGCCGAGCACAAGCCTCGCAGATCTGATATGTGATATATCAGGAATGTAGAGAGATCCCTGTCCAGGTGTCACCATTTCCCATGACTCGATTCCCCCACTCTATATCACGAGGGAAGGGTCGGAGCATTCTGGAAGGAAACAAAGGATGGTCCATGGTGACGTATATATGTTAGGTGAGGGTCTTCAGACCCCTTTATAAAAATTGGAGAGTGAATTCAGAATTGGTGATCGATTAGTTAATCCAGTACTGGATACATGAAATGACTGACAGGCGGACAAGATGGATGCCGAGCACAAGCTCATCCCTCACAATTCCCCCCTTTTGAGTCTTGTACGTCACAAGAGGCTGAAAGTCTCCTCAAACCCCAGCTACCTTCAGGGCGCTACGTCCTGTGCTGCCAGACTTGGCTTCACTAGATTCCCTGGGGGCTTCAGCCCGTCACATGACTGTACACTTACATCACAAGGTTTGCACCATTTATTGGTTCTTTCCATTAATAGGCACAAGGAGAGGACATTCCTCCACCGGTTGTGCTACTGACATGATATTTCTTAAAGGGCTTATCTGAGTTTTAAAAATTACTTATGACCGGGCTGGGGAGGGCTAGTTAAACATAATAAACTTGTACTTACCTCCTCCGGCGCCGCGGCCCGTTTGATTTGTGCCCCTGTTTGTTTATGGGGGCACAGATGCCGCGCACAGGGAGCTTCCGGTCTGCGCTGTGGCCGGCTCCTCCCATCCGTCCCTATCTCTCAGCGTTGTAATCGCTGGACGATGGTGTCGGCTGGCTGAAAGTGCCCTGTGCATCCTTGTAATGAAACCGGCGCACAGAGAAGACCGGCCACGGCGCGGGACATCGGCAGCGCCGGGCGAGGTAAGTACACGTTTTTAATTTTTAAATAGCCCGCCCCAGCCCGGCTCTCGGTAATTTTTAAAACCCGGATAACCCCTTTAACCCCTTAAGGACGCAGGGTATTTTCGCTAATTTCTCGCTCTCCATCTTCAAAAATCCATAATTTTTCATTTTTCCATGTACAGACCTGTGTGAGGGCTTATTTTGTGCGTAACAAATTTTACTTTCCCGTAATGTTATTTATTATTCCATGCCATGTAGTGGGAAGCCACAAAAAAATTCCAAATGTGGAAACATTGAAAAAAACTTGCATGTGCGTCACGTTCTTGTTTTTTTTTTTTTTTACGACTTTCACTCTTCGCTCCAAATAACACCTCTACTTTAATCTTTGGTTCGGTGCGATCGCGGTGACACCAGATTTATAGGTTTTATTGTGTTTTAATACATTTTCAAAAATTAAACGAATGTGTACAAAAAAGAAAAAAAAATATTTTCGCCATCTTCTGACGCGAATAACTTTTTTATACTTTGGCGCACGGAGATGTGTGAGGGGTCATTTTTTGCGAAATGAGCCGATGTTTTCATTGCTACCATTTTGAGGACTGAGCGACATTTTGATAATTTTTTATTACATTTTTTATGTCATCTAAAAAGGTGTAAAAGTCGCATTCGAGCTTTGGGCCCATTTCGCCCCCGCCGCTCGGAGGTCACCACCGCCCGTAACCCGTTTTTATATTTTAATGATCGGGCATTTTGGGACGCGGCGATACCTGAGTGTCTGTGATTTTTACTTTTATTATGTTTTATATCAGTTCTAGGGAAAGGGGGGGGGATTTGAACTTTTAATATATCATTAAGTTTTTACATTTTTTAACCTTTTTTTTTTTTCTTCCCACTATTTTCTTAGACCCTCTAGGGTACATTAACCTAGATGTCTGATCGCTCGCCATACTCTGCATACTCTGTATCGACAGTAATGGCATTTCTGCTCACTATACATTACAATGACCACAGGGCATTGTAATGGATATGACAGAACGCATGTATCCTCGTGTCAACAAGACCCGATGCTGACCATGGCAACCGATGACGTTCGGGGGGAGCGGCGACGGAGGTAAGATGGCGGCGCCCATGCGCCGCCAAATTTAAGTGCGCACTTGCGGCGCAAGAAAGGTCCCCCGGCGATCGGCTCAACGCCCGACCGGGTGATAGCGATGGTCTTTCTGTATGAAGAAGGCTCAGCCCGTGAGCCTTCTTCATACAACTTCACAGCTCCATGGCAGATTATCCGTCACGGAGCGTGAAGGGTTAACATATTTGCCACTGGAAAATAGATTACCCTATCCAGACACAGGAAAGTATAAATAAAACTAACTTTTAATTGACGTCTGATAATATGGACAATTCGCATTACTAGGTGCTCAAGCTGTATTTGTGATTAAAGGCCATGGTCTAACGCCCCCCCGTCCTCTGTGGCAGGCGGATAGTGTTGTATCTGTTTAGTTGTCCTCGTCACTGCTGAGTGGGTGATCGCAGTGTGTATCCTGCAATTAGTCTGCTTCCTCGGATAGTCACTTCACTCGCTCTGGTATCTGTCTCAGATTTCATCAGCTGTGTCCTCATTGTAGGCTACTCATAGTGCTGTACTGCTAGGGTGATTGGTGTCACAACTGCAAACTGTCCCCAGGAAACACTAATGACACTGAGGCACTGGCTGACCAGAGAGCGATGCACTGCTAATTAAAATACTGAATTAGCCCCCCCGACATGTTTTGCCAGGTAGGCTGGCTTCATCAGGGGTCTGGGCTAATAGTGATCGCGGCGCGAAACCACAGAAGATATAAAGACTAGACTCCTCCCATCCATTCCGGCGCTGGCCAATGGGGATCAGAAAGTACATGCCCCCCCGCTCAGTTGTTGGATTGTGATAGGCTTGCTCGCAAGGCATAGGAGGCTATGGTGGGCGGTTGCCGTCCTCCACTCACAGCTGTAGTGTAGCGGCACTAGGACATCGATACGCCCACTATGTCAGATCACACGCCTCGCATGCGGTCAGCTGGTCATGTCACGTGATAACACTTTGCGCATGTCATCCGTCTTATACATTGCTAGCCCGAGGAGCCAATGTTACTAATGTTACTCGGTGCGTGCAATACTGAAGATGGATATCACTGCAGCCACCCTAGCGATCAACTGTATTAGTGTAGTTGGCGCGTGTCCATATGTGGGTATATTCATATTAAATCAATGGCGCCAGAGGTGCTTTGTCGGTAAGTATATATACAGTTGGCTACGGTGGAGCCAAATAAGGGCGGAAGTCCTAGGTAAATAAAAGGAAATAAACCGTTTTCACAGGCAATGGAAAAATGTACAAAAAATGAGTAACATCTTAATCTAGGAACCAAACCAAATAACGTCTCATGGGGACTCAATCCTGTCTATATCTTACTGGAAGGGCCAATGGTAGACCCTCGGGTCCATGGTTTCCCAGTCTCCACCATTGCCTTTTGGATCTTTAGTTTCAGAGTCCCAATCAACCTCTCAACCTTCCTGCTACTTTGCGGAGAGTTTTGTACTAGCCTTTGGCAAACCTTAAAATAAAACAATGTGCTCCAAAACTAACTCCTATCCTCCACACTGAACCTAGTCAATAGGTCTCTCTCTCTATGGATATGGGAAGGAGTCGCCTGAGGGCTATGCAGTTGGTCCTGGTAGGTTGGAGCACGGATAAACTTTGTTCCACGTGCACATACAACCAAAAACAGATAAAGTCCAGCTCACAAAACAATCCAGGATATTCACAAAAACATGATGATTTTCGTTATTTAATTCTTTAAAATCCTTAGTAGACAAAGTATGGGAAACGCACAACCACAGGTCACCGTCTACGCGTTTCGGAAAGATTCCTTAATCATGATCTTCTCTCTGGGAAAGGTACAGAAAGTTTTGGGGTGTGCCAGGGTGGCACTTTCACAGTCTGTAGCAGAGGCCACTACACCAAATACTTAAGTGCCAGGATAGAACCATAAGTTACCTGGATCACAATAGGTTGTGAGGAGTCCATTGTCCACAGATCATCTATTCTATCGCCACTTGTCTTTGCAGGACCTGAAGCATGTTAGGACCTACCGAGGTCGAGGTTTTCTCATTTGGCATGGTGGTGACTAAGGGCACAGACGTCCTTCCTTGACTGCTCTATCTGCTTGGTGAGTCTCTTGTGTTTCCCTTCACCTTGGTGTGTGCCTTCTTCTTAACTATAGCTTCTACTGTTATCTCTAGTGGCTTCTCCATAAGTATCTTCACCAGGCGCCTGCTGTTGGTGTTATAAAAACCCTGGCTGTCCTCGTAGGAAGTTATGAGCTGTTCCCAATCGAACCTTGAATCTGTGTACATGCCATATGTCCTACCCTAATCTAAGGGACATCCTTCTTCCAATACTTAGTTCTGAATCTTGTGCTAACGTGGTGGCAATGCTTCTGGTTCTAATACTCGGTTCCTTGTTGTGTTGTGCAATGTCAGCATCTCTGTAATAACATTTTACTTTCCCAATAATACCTGGAACCATCCACAAAGAGTACAAGGTCCGAGTACTGAATCCCACCATCCCCTGGGCCATGTGGGCCACAAAGCTATAATATCATATGCTACATACACTGTAACGAGAGAGAGCTTGGAATCAATCTAAGATTTTTTCTAACCAAAAAAGTAGCATGAGCTGCCACTCCGACACTAGAGGTCCTCATCTTACTAAATAATGAGCTATGAGCCTCTGCTGTCCTTGGCTTAGAGCTTGTCCTTCTGAATCCCGGGGACCATAACTCACTGCTCATTATGGGAATTATCTGTCTCTGGGTATAGAATTTTCTTCAATCACCTCAAAAGATAGAACTAAACAAACAAAATCCTGGAATGTTCTACAGGCGCTTCTAAGTTCTGAATTTTCCCTGGAATAAACTATCATGTAGACATATAATGCCCAAGGGGAAAACATTGGTTATACATTGAAGTCGCAGGGACTCTCTGGTCTAGAAAACACAAAAGGGACAATATCAGCTGAACAGAAGATAACATCTTACAAGGACAGAAATATGAAGCCCTCGGAAGTCAACCTCAATAGTTTCTAATGTCATTGATTACTAATGCTAATGACTTAGAACTTGAAGAGTTTTTCACTAATCTTTCTCTTTGCTGCTGCTGAGGGGGAATCGCAGTCTCCCCCATTGACCTTGGGTCTAAAAACACAATATAACACGGAACACTGGATGATCAGATGCAACAAACATCTTGGCACCCAACCGGAGAGAGGGGTCCGTCCCCAGGAACAGGAAACCCAGATCTTTAAAGGTGCGGCCCCACCTTAAACCTCTAATGGATTATAGAGACTGTATGGGACTCAGTGAAGCTCAAATGCGCCCCAAGCACAATCAATAATTATATAGATATTTCTACATGGACATCCGAGCAACCCACACACCAAACTAAAAGGTGAATAATTCACCACAAAATAAGGGTGGAAAACCCAGGGTGCTGTCATGGTTCAAGGATACAAAATTACCAGTGAATAATTACCGATTCCCCCTTTCACCGCTACCGCACCCAAAGCGAAGAAGTCAGGGAGGGATCACCGAAGATAACACTCTTCTCCCAACCTATAGTGCTTATAGAAGGTGTGTGGAGAAGACCAGGGAGCAGCTGGACAGATCTGGTTTACCGAGATCTCCCTAAACTCTGCCCAGGAAGAGGAGACTGCTCTGGTAGAACGGGCTCCAAACCCTTCCACCACTGGCCAATCTACCGCTACATACGCTGAACTAATGGCCAACTTGAACCATCTGGAGATGGCTCTAGCTGAAGCTTTCTGAATTTCTCCGTTCTTCAGATGTGGCTTAATTTGCCATCTCAACATCCAGTAGACTGTACTCTATTTCCCTGTCTGTAGACAGATTACTACACAAAGAAGGGAGCCTAATCTGTGAGCGATTGAACCTAGAATATGCTTTAGGGAGGGATCTGTCCAGAATCTTGGTAAAGGGTTACCTACAGGATGGGTCCGAAATCTCCCCACCGTACGGGCTAGGGTGATTGCCACAGGGGAAACTACCTTCACCGTTAACCATTTTAAGAAACAGGATTTGATGAGATAATTTAGGACTAACAGGTCCCAAGGAGGAACTGGGGACCTTTTAAAGGCAGAAATTCATGAGGCTACTTTAAAGAATCAAGCCATCCATTGATGGGAAGCTAAAGGACACTCAGACAAAGAACTAAAAGTGCCGAGACCTGGATTCTAAAATAAATTCTATTGGTAACTACCTTCCTGCTTTTCTGCGACAGACCTTTTCCGATCAGGATCACCCTCTCAAAATCCAAGTCGTCAGATGGAGACTAACTGCAGATGGAATACTGGACCTTTGGAGAGAAGGTGGGGCATCTCTTGGAGGATCCAAGGATCTGACAGTTCTATGAGTTTCAAGAACCAGGCCCTCCTGGGGCAGAAGGTGTCCATCAGTATGACTTTGCCTTTATCCTGTCTTTGTCTTCTCCAAGACCCTTGGCAGTACCCACAGAGGAGCAAAGGCATAGGGGAGATAGAAATTCCACTCTTTCGAGAATACATCGAGGGTGGCCGCTTGGGTCCAGGGAGCAGAAATGCCTTACCTGCCTGTTTTTCCTGGTTGCAAATAGGTCTATTACTGGTCTTCCCCATAGTCTTATCTTTCAAAATACTTCCTTGTGAAGGTACCATTCTCACCTTAAGCAGAAGATGACAACTTAGAAAGTCTGTCCTCAGATTTTCTTATGTGAACTGCTGAGAGCAAATTCAAGTTCTCTGCCAGCTGGAATATGTGATAGGCCAGGCCCATCAGCTCTTGGAATCTCCCTGACTGTTTAGAAAGATTACGGTTGTCACATTGTGACGAGTCTGTTCCCCAAATTGGTAAAGATGCCTTGATGGCTTCCAGGATGGCCCTTAGTTCTCTGTAATTTGAGGACCTTTCTTGAGTTTCCTTGTCCTATGACCCCAGTATCTAAGCTTCTCATCCCCAGGCACTTGCGTCCGTTACTAGGGACAGAGGTCTTTCCTCCTTCCATAATCTTCCTTTCTGGAGGTTCTCTTTTAGTCCCGATGTCTTGAGGAGGTAGTGAAGTATAGCTGCAGGGGTCTTGCATGTAACATTGCCCAGGGTACCGCCTGAATGGCAGCTGTGAATAGGCCTAGAGTCTTCATCACTATTCTTATCATAGGAGACTCCCTGCGCAACCCCAATACCGAGGCCACCATCTTCAATATCCTTTCGGTACTGAGAAGGATCTCTGGCAGCTTGAATCTAGCGTGATCCCCAGGAGTGTCTGAGATTTGGAGGGTGTTTTTGGATGATTTCTTTTGATTTGCCATCCACCCCAGTCGATCCAAGGTCCCCTGCACATGTTCTATCTGAACATTTAGTTCCTCTACTGAATTCCCTACCAATAGAAAATTGTCCAGGTATGGCCTGAAGATTCCATGATGCCTTCTTACATAGGCGGATACCTTCAATATCACTTTTGTAAATACCCTTGGGGCTATTGCAACCCCAAAAGGTAGGACTCTGAACTGGAGATGCGTTAGAATGCCCTCTAGCATTACTGCCACTCTCAAGAACTTCTAAAAGTCAGGGTGTATAGTAACATGGTAATAGGCAATAGATACTCACAGACACCTTACAGTCTGCACTGTCCCCCATGGCTACTAACCACTATAATCTCGCTGTCAGAAGCCCTAGATGAGATGGCACCGATCACTATCCGGAATTCTCAGCACTGATGCAAGCGATCTTGGTACATCGAACAAACCCGTTTCCTTCGGCAGTGCTCCAGGATTGCCGAACGTCTGTGGATAAAATCGCTCATCTGCGCTTCCTACACTTCACATTTATGCCGAGATCCTATAACTCTGCCTTCACCTCGCTAAACACGACTATTATACTAATCTCATATCCACTCTGTATAACAATCCTAAAAGGTTCTTCCATAGTCCTCACTCCTTACTAACACCAAAGGTGCAGCCACCGGTCACAGACCTTGAGGCTGAAGATCCAGCAACTACTTTTTAGATAAAATTGATTTAATTCATCAAGAAATAATTGCTCAATCCCCCCCCCCCCCACTAATTCCCCTCCCTCCGGTGCCTTATCCTGTTCGCTCTCTTCCTTTGAACCGGTCACAGAGGAAGAAGTGTCCAGGCTCCTCTTTTCTGCTCACCCCACTACCTGCATCAGTGACCCCATCCCCTCGCCCCACTACCTGCATCAGTGACCCCATCCCCTCACCCAACTACCTGCATATACCTCACATCATTATACAAACTGTCAATCATGTGTATAGGATTATCTCATACACAGGTTGCAGGGGGAGCCAGCACCAGGAATCACATAGAGGAGCCATTACACCATTATACCTCACATCATTATACAGGCTGTCAGTCATGTGTATAGGAGTATCGCATACATACAGGCTGCAGGGGGCGCCAGCACCAGGAAGCACATGGAGCAGCCATTTCATCATTATACAGGCTGTCAGTCAAGCACTGGGGGGTGTGGCTGTGCCTCCCACTCATGAATACGCTGGACAGCTTGAATATGTTAATGACTCATTGGACATTTTACAGGTCATTTGCATACAGCTTTAGGACCTCATTGCTTAAGTTTACAGGCATGTAGAGGGACAATGAATGGATAGAGGCAATGCTTTATAATGGCAGTTTATGAAAATATATTTAGTTTAGGGGTTAATTTGCCTGACAGGTTCTCTTTAAAGACAAAGTCGAAGACAAGTTTTTTATATGTCCTCAGGATAACAAAATAACACATTCTGTAATTCACTGTTATTAACAAAAATGCAGCATTTCACAGGCATAAGTCCAACCTTTCTCTATCAGTCCCGGGGCACACAATTTCAGTTTCCCCTGGACACCACCCTGTGACTTCTCTTAGGGTCAGGTGGCCATCTTGGATGAGATCGTGCAGATGAGATTTCTGTCTGTTTATGCTCTGTGTCTGTAGCCACTCCCCCTGCAAGGAAGCTCAGAGACACTGATCAAATCCTGTCAGCACATCATGAGCAGAGAGAGAGGCTGCAAACTACAAGCTACAAGGAGATAAGTGATCCGGGGGAAGGGGGAGGCAGGCACATATCTGTGAGATGTAGCGGAGCTCATAGTGTAATGGTCTATCAGCCTCTGTGTAATCATCTCATGCATCTCTCATCTGTCTCATCCCTCTATATGTCAGTGTGTTAGTACAATGTCAGAAGCCAGATTAAATTGTATATACACCTGTACCCTGATAATGTAACCACATTGTCACCTCACAGAACTAGATGGATCATAATGGGGCAGATTTACTTACCCGGCCCATTCGCGATCCAGTGGCGCGTTCTCTGCGGTGGATTCGGGTCTTCCGGCGATTCACTAAGGTAGTTCCTCCGACATCCACCAGGTGTCGCTGCTGCGCTGAAGTCCGCCAAGACCCGCCGGAGTTCACGATCCTATACCACCTGGTGAAGGTAAGTGCGACCCTTTTTTTTCAAAAATGCGGCGGTTTCTCCGAATCAGTCGGGTTTTCGTATGGCCACGTCCCCGATTTCCGTCGCGTGCATGCCGGCACCGATGTGCCACAATCCGATCGCGTGCGCCAAAAACAGGGGGCAATACAGGGAAAACCGGAGCAAAGCAGAAATATTCGGGTAACACGTCGGGAAAACGCGAATAGGGCTCTTAGTAAATGACCCCCAATGTGTCTGCTAGAGAAGCCCCGCCCACACCCTGGGATTTTGCACTGAGCAGCCAAGGGAGTGATAACAGCAATAACACTGAGTAACATTGTAAAGTAAAGGGTAAAATGATCCTTATTGTGTAAACATCACGAGGGGATTGAAATGTGAGAATTCTCATTTGTGGGAAAACCCCTTTAAGCCACAGGGGCAGATCCACATATAAATAACTGAAAGAAGTCGCCTTATAGTCCTTCTTCCCTCCTGAAGTAAACAGTTGGGTTATTCCCTGTGTAAATCTTTCATTCCTACATTTCTACCCGCTTTGTACTTCACACAGGGAAGAAACCTTCTTTTCACTGGATTTTTTATTTTTCCTTTTTGTGGCTGTGTATTATCTCATCTTTAATACATTTTGTTTCCCATGGACTATTTTTGGTAAAAGATTTCCTATGACTGGATCGTGTCGGAGAATGAACCAATTTTTATTTATGACCTGATGAAATGATTGGGAACATTTATTACCTCCATTGTGTTCTTTCTTAATTTTTCATTACTCGTATTGCTATTATTTAACCCATTTTTCTCTTCTTATATTTTTTATGCTTTTTTTAATATCTTATTATATAGTTTTTTAAAAAAATATTCTCTTCTAAAATTTGTAAGTGTATCATTGAGACTTCCATAACATTGATTCAGCCACACAAGCAGACAAGTCCCCGCGCTCTGCCGGTGTTCACTATACGCGCAGCTGTCATACACTCTGCCTTCAAATAATTTCTCAATCCACTCACCCCCTTCCCTCTGGTACTTAGCCCTGATCACTCTCTTCCTATGAGCCGGTCACAGAGGGAGAAGTGTCCTGGCTCCTCTCCTCTGCTCGCCCCATTACCTGCATCAGTGACCCCATCCCCTCGCCCCACTACCTGCATCAGTGACCCCATCCCCTCTATAACCCGCCATCTCTCTCTATAACCCGCTCTCTATAACCCGCTCTCTATAACCCGCTATGTCTCTCTATAACCCATTCTCTCTCTATAACCTGCCCTCTCTATAACACGCTGTCTCTCTCTATAACCCTCTATGTCTCTCTATAACCCGCTCTCTCTCTATAACCTGCCCTCCCTATAACCTGCCCTCTCTATAACCTGCCCTCCCTATAACCTGCCCTCTCTATAACCTGCCCTCTCTATAACCTGCCCTCTCTATAACCTGCCCTCTCTATAACCTGCCCTCTCTATAACCTGCCCTCTCTATAACCTGCCCTCTCTATAACACGCTATGTCTCTCTATAACCCGCTCTCTCTCTCTCTATAACCCGCTCTCTCTCTCTCTATAACCCGCTACCTCTCTATAACCCGCTACCTCTCTATAACCCGCTACCTCTCTATAACCCGCTATGTCTCTCTATAACCCGCTATGTCTCTCTATAACCCGCTACGTCTCTCAATAACACGCCGTCTCTCTATAACCAGTTCTCTCTATAACCCGCCATCTCTCTATAACCCGCTCTGTCTTTCTATAACCAGCTCTGTCTCTCTATAACCAGCTCTGTCTCTCTATAACCAGCTCTGTCTCTCTATAACCAGCTCTGTCTCTCTATAACCAGCTCTGTCTCTCTATAACACGCTCTCTCTCTATAACCCGCTCTCTCTATATAACCCGCTCTCTCTCTATAACCCGCTCTCTCTCTATAACCCGCGCTCTCTCTATAACCCGCGCTCTCTCTCTCTATAACCAGTTCTCTCTCTATAACCCGCTCTCTCTCTCTATAACCAGTTCTCTCTCTATAACCTGCCCTCTCTATAACCCGCTATGTCTCTCTATAACCCATTCTCTTTATAACCTGCCCTCTCTATTACACGCTGTCTCTCTCTATAACCCTCTATGTCTCTCTATAACCCGCTCCTAGCGATCAACTGTATTAGTGTGTAGTTGGCGCGTGTCCATATGTGGGTATATTCTATTAAATCAATGGCCGCCAGAGGTGCTTTGTCTGTAAGTATATATACAGTGGCTACGGGGATGGAGCCAAATAAGGGGGAAAAAGTCCTAGGTAAATAAAAGGAATAATAAACCGTTTTCACAAGCAAATGGAAAAATGTACAAAAAAATGGAGTAACACTCTTATCTAGGAACCAAACCAAAAACGTCTCATGGGGACTCAATCCTGTTATATCTATGAGAGGGCAAGGTAGACCCTCGGGTCCATGGTTTCCCAGTCTCCACCTTGCCTTTTGGATCTTAGTTAGTTCGGAGTCCAATCAACCTCTCACCTTCTGCTACGTTGCGGAGAGTTTTGTACTAGCCTTTGGCAACCTTTTAATAAAACAATGGCTCCAAAACTAACTCCTTCCTCCACACTGAACCTAGTCAATAGTCTCTCTCTATGGATATGGGAAGGAGTCGCCTGAGGGCTTATGCAGTTGGTCCGGGTAGGTTGAGCCACGATAAACTTTGTTCCACGTGCACATACAACACAAACAGATAAAGTCAGCTCACAAAACAATCCAGGATATTCACAAAACATGATGATTTCGTTATTTAATTGCTTTAAAATCCTTAGTAGACAAAGTAGGGAAACGCCAAACCACAGGTCACGTCTATGCGGTCGGAAAGATTCCTGTAATCATGATTCTCTCTGGGAAAGGTACAGAAAGTTTTGGGGTGTGCAGGGTGGCACTTCACAGTCTGGAGCAGAGGCCACTACACCAAATACAAGTGCCAGGATAGAACCATAAGTACCTGGATCACAATAGGTTTGTGGAGGAGTCCATGTCAACAGATCATCTATTCTATCGCACTTGTCTTTGCAGGACCTGAAGCATGTGTTAGACTACCGAGGTCGAGGTTTTCTCATTGGCATGGTGGTGACTAAGGGCACAGACGTCCGTTCCTTGACTGCTCTATCTGACTTGGTGAGTCTCTGTGTTTCCCTTCACCTTGGTGTGTGCCTTCTTCTTAACTATAGAATTCTACTGTTATCTCTAGTGGCTTCTCCAAAAGTATCTTACCACCAGGCGTGCTGTTGGTGTTATAAAAACCCTGGCTGTCCTCGTAGGAAGTTTGAGCTGTTCCCCAATCGAACCTTGAATCTGTGTACCGCATATGTCCTACCCTAATTAAGGACATCCTTCTTCCAATACTTAGTTCATGAATCTTGTGCTAACGTGGTGGCAATGCTTCTGGTTCAATACTCGGTTCCTTGTTGTGTGGCAATGTCAGCATCTCTGTAATAACATTTTACTTTCAAAATACCTGGAACCATCAAAAGAGTACAAGGTCCGAGTACTGAATCCACCATCCCGGGCCATGTGGGCCACAAAGCTATATATCATATGACATACTCATGTAACGAGAGAGAGCTTGGAATCATCTAAGATTTTTCTAACCAAAAAGATCGCATGAGCTGCCTACTCCGACACTAGAGGTCTCATCTTACTAAATAATGAGCTATGAGCCTTGCTGTCCTTGGCTTAGAGCTTGTGTCTGAATCCCCGGGGACCTAACTCACTGCTCATTATGGGAATTATATGTCTCTGGGTATAGAATTTCTTCAATCACCTCAAAGATAGAACTAAACAAACAAAATCCGGGATGTTTACAGCGCTTCTAAGTTCTGAATTCCCTGGATAAACGATCTGTAGACATATAATGCCCAAGGGGAAAACATTGTTATACATGAAGTCGCAGGACTCTCTGGTCTAGAAAACACAAAAGGGACAATATCAGCCTGAACAGAGATAACATCTTACAAGGACACGAAATATGAAGCCCTCGGAAGTCAACCCTCAATAGTTTCTAATGTCATTGATTACTAATGCTATGATTAGAACGTGAAGAGTTTTTCACTAATCTTTTCTTTGCTGCTGCTGAGGGGGAATCGCAGTCTCCCCCATTGACCTTGGGTCTAAAAACACAATATAACACGGAACACTGGATGATCAGATGCAACAAACATCTTGGCACCCAACGGGAGAGAGGGGTCCGTCCCCGGGAAACAGAAACCAGATCTTTAAAGGTGCGGCCCCACATTAAACCTCTAATGGATTATAGAGACGGTATGGGACTCAGTGAAGCTCAAATGCGCCCAAGCACAATCAATAATTATTAGATATTTCTACATGGACATTCCGAGCAACCCACACAACCAAACTAAAAGGTGAATAATTCACCACAAAATAAGGGTGGAAAACCACAGGGTGCTGTCATGGGTCAAGATACAAAATACCAGTGAATAATACCGATTCCCCCTTTCAACGCTACCGCACCAAAGCGAAAGTAAGTCAGGGAGGGATCACCGAAGATAACACTCTTCTACCAACCTATAGTTCTTAGTAGAAGGTGTGTGGAAGGACCAGGGAGCAGCTGGACAGATCGGTTTACCGAGATCTCCCTAAACTTGCCCAGGAAGAGGAGACTGCTCTGGTAGAACGGGCTCCAAACCCTTCCACCACTGGCAAATCTACGCCTACATACGCTGAACTAATGGCAACTTGAACATCTGGAGATGGCCTCTAGCTGAAGCTTTCTGAATTTCTCCGTTCTCAGATGTGGCTTAATTGCCATCTCAACATCCAGTAGACTGTACTCTATTTCCCGTCTGTAGACAGATTACTACACAAAAGGAGCCTAATCTGTGAGCGATGAACCTACCTAGAATATGCTTAGGGAGGATCTGTCCAGAATCTTGGTAAAGGGTTAACTACAGATGGGTCCGAAATCTCCCCACGTACGGGCTAGGGTGATTGCCACAGGGGAGGAAACTACCCTTCACCGTTAACCATTTTAAGAAACAGGATTTTGATGAGAAATTTAGGACTAACAGGTCCCAGGAGGAACTGGGGACCTTTTAAAGGCAGAAATTCATGAGGCTACTTTAAAGAATACAAGCCACCATTGATGGGAAGCTAAAGGACACTCAGACAAAGAACTAAAGTGCCGACGAGACACTGGATTCTAAAATAAATCTATTGGTAAACTACCTTCCTGCTTTTCTGCGACAGACCTTTTCCGATCAGGATCAACCCTCTCAAAATCCAGTCGTCAGATGGAGACTAACTGCAGATGGAGGAATTCGGACCTTTGGAGAGAAGTGGGGGCATTTCTTGGAGGATCCAAGGATCTGACAGTTCTATGAGTTTCAAGAACCAGGCCCTCCTGGGGCAGAAGGTTGTCCATCAGTATGACTTGCCTTTATCCTGTCTTTGTCTTCTCCAAGACCCTTGGCAGTGACCCACAGAGGGCAAAGGCATAGGGGAGATAGAATCCACTCTTTCGAGAATACATCGAGGGTGGCCGCTTGGGTCCAGGAGCAGAAAATGCCTTACCTGCCTGTTTTTCTGGTGCAAATAGGTCTATTACTGGTCTTCCCCATAGTCTTATCTTTCAAATACTTCCTGTGAAGGTACCATTCTCACCTTAAGCAGAAGATGACAACTTAGAAAGTGTCCTCAGATTTCTTATGTGACTGCTGAGAGCAAATTCAGTTCTCTGCCAGCTGGAATATGTGATAGGCCAGGCCCATCACTCTTGGTATCTCCCTGACTGTTTTAGAAGATTACGGTTGTCACATTGTGACGAGTCTGTTCCCCCAATTGGTAAAGATGCCTTGATGGCTTCCAGGATAGCCCTTAGTTCTCTGTAATTTGGGAACTTTCTTGAGTTTCCTTGTACTATGACCCCAGTATCTAAGCTTCTCATCCCCAGGCACTGCGTCCGTTACTAGGGACAGAGGCTTTCCTCCTTTCCATAATCTTCCTTTCTGGAGGTTTCTTTTAGTCCCGATGTCTTGAGGAAGTAGTGGATAGTATAGCTGCAGGGAGGGGTCTTGCAAGTAACATTGCAGGGTACCGCCTGAATGGCAGCTGTGAATAGGCCTAGAGTCTTCATCACTATTCTTATCATAGGAGCTCCCTGCGCAACCCAAATACCGAGGGCACCATCTTCAATATCCTCGGTAGGGAGAAGGATCTCTGGGGCCAGCTTGAATCTAGCGGTGATCCCCAGGAGTGTCTGATTTGGAGGGTGTTTTTTGGATGATTTTTTTTTTGATTTGCCATCCACCCCAGTCGACCAAGGTCCCCTGCACATGTCTATCTGAACATTTAGTTCCTCTATGATTCCCTACCAATAAGAAAATTGTCCAGGTATGGCCTGCAGATTCCAGGATGCCTTCTACATAGGCGGAGACCTTCAATATCACTTTTTGTAAATACCCTTGGGGCTATTGCAACCCCAAAAGGTAGGACTTCTGAACTGGAGATGCTTAGTTTAGAATGCCCTCTTAGCATTACTGCACTCTCAAGAACTTCTAAAAGTCAGGGTGGATAGTAACATGGTAAAGGCAATAGATTACTCACAGACACCTTACAGTCTGCACTGTCCCCCCATGGCTACTAACCACTATACTCGCTGTCAGAGCCCTAGAGAGATGGCACCGATCACTATCCGGAATTTCAGCTGATGCAAGCAATTCTGGTACATCGAACAAACCCGTTTCCTTCGGCAGTGCTCCAGGATTGCCGAACGCTCTGTGGATAAAATCGCTCATCTGCGCTTCCTACACTTCACATTATGCCGAGATCCTAAACTCTGCTTCACCTCGCTCTAAACACGACTATTATACTAATCTCAATCCACTCTGTATAAACAATCCTAAAAGCTCTTCCTATCCTCATCCTTACTAACACCAAAGGTGCAGCCACCCGTCACGACCTGAGGCTGAAGATCCAGCAACTACTTTTTAGAATAAAATTGACTTTATAATCATCAAGAAATAATAATAATGCTCCTCCCCCCCCCCCACTAATTTCACCTCCCTCCGGTGCCCTTATACCTGTTCGCTCTCTTGCCTTTGAACCGGTCACAAGGACGAAGGTTCCCAGCTTCCTCTTTTCGCTCACCCCACTACCTGCATCAGTGCACCCATCCCCTCCCCACTACCTGCATCAGTGACCCCATCCCCGCACCCCAATACCTGCATCAGTGACCCCATCCCCTCGCCCCACTACCTGCATCAGTGACCCCATCCCCTCGCCCCATTACCTGCATCAGTGACCCCATCCCCTCGCCCACATACCTTGGCATCAGTGGACCCCCAATACCCTCGCC
>WNYA01004200.1:0-20011 GCA_019512145.1 Engystomops pustulosus | reverse complement strand
AGAGCAGGAGGAGCTGAGCAGATTTATGTGTAGCTTTATGGTAACAGCATTTTTGAGCTACTGGAGTCCTCTTTGTTTCTTGAGGCACCGTTTTCTAAATGGGATATCTGTAGTTCTTTTTATAAATCCTGGGTCTCAGTAAAAGAGATGCTAGGCATCCAAGGCTTTCTAGATGAATCACCATTGTGGCTCAATAACAATTTGCCAGAGTTGAAATCTCTACCGGATAGTGGGTTCTGGGTTAAAAGAGGTGTGAAGCACATATCACAAGTAGTACTTGAAGATAAAGTGATTACGTTTGAAGAATTAAAAATTAAACACGGGTTGCAAGGGAATCATATATTTAGGTATATGCAGATGGCTCATGCACTTAAGAGGGGTAAACACGGGATTAAACTAAGGAAACAAACACACGAGTGTTTAGAGTTGATTAGAACAGCCACGAGCACTAGTAAAATAGTATCAAAAATTTATAGGCACGTCATTAAGGAGTACTCAAATAAATTTGTTCATGGGTCGAGAGTAAAATGGCAGAAGGAGATTGGGACACTTGAATGCACTGATTGGGCGAGGATTTATAGGAACATGAAGGGTTGTTCACTCAATTGGAATTTTAGGGTGATACAGTTCAGTATGGTTTATAGAATTTACTACACTCCGAGGTTACTACACCGAATGAAAGTTCGTGAAGATTCAGGCTGCTATAAGTGTAATGGGCTGGACGCTGGTTTCCTTCATGTTGCTTGGGAATGCCCAGTGTTGAGGGTATTTTGGCTAGAAGTCTTTGAACATACATCTGCTAACTTGGGCTGGCAATGTGTTCCATCAGTCAGGACCGCTATGCTAGGGGTAATTGACCACGAGGGGGTCGACAGCGCCGAGAGAAATTTAATTGCGAAGGTGATGAATCTAGCACTAGTTTGTGTAGCCCGTAAGTGGGGAGCCAAGGAACCTCCTTCCAAAACTCTTTGGTACAATTTAACATTAAGAGTGGCTCAATACGAGAAAATATGGTGTAAGGTCGAAGGTCGGAGAACCAAATGGGAAAAAACTTGGTCCAAGTGGCATTAGAATTTTTTTTTTTTTTTCTCGTTTGTTTGCTTTGTTTTATTTTGTTTTTTTCCTCTCCTGTTGTAGGGTGGGGAGGGGGGTTGTGGGGGGTTAGAGGAGTTACGGTTGCACAAGGTTGTGTCCTCTGTCGTTGATAACCCGGGGGACAAGCCGTCTTAAGCGGTTTTTGTATCACTATTTTGGGTAAAAATACAGATAGGTAATGTGAACTGTTGATAGGATAAATTGTCTGTATGAGGAATATTCGAGGAAAAGTTTTTGTACAAGCAACGGTTTAACAAACAGTGGAAGTTATATTGTACGGATGTTTTATGTTTTTATGTAACATGTTAACTATTGAATAAAGAATTTCTCTAAAAAAAAAAAAAAGAAAAATCATATTTTTCTTTCTGTCAAAAAAAGCTAAGTGAGAACTAGTTTTTTGTGAGATAATTAAATTTTTACTAATTTTTTATTTGATATATTTTTATGCACACTCATTTCATTTTTTGCACGATGTCCATACGATAATATTACTTATATGTATATATATGTATTATTTGTTTTAGCACATTGAACTTTACTTGTTTTCGTCATATGCATCCACCCACTCGGCTGCCTTCAGGAATGTGCTGGTATATCGGGAGAGCCGGCAACATGCCAGTCGCACGTCTTTTTTCCTTGGTCTGTGTATTTTATTGTACAGGTGAATAATTACATGACTGGGATCTATCGCGTAAGTGGGTGGTAGTGTTACGAATCTGCCGTGACGCATACATACCATATGATTTTACAGGTGAGACTAATGTAAGCAATCTGTTTAGACTTTTATGATCCTTACCTCCTTACAAAGCCAATAGAGGTGAAACATACGTCAAGTGTTGTGTTTCTGTGATGGTTAACAACATACTACAGCGTCATGACACAATGTATATAATGTATTGGACCTTTTAATACCTTATCACTTATGTCATTTCACTTATATGATTTTTTTGGACTAGTGGCAATGGACTACAGCCGGTCCCCTTCTTAAGGACACCTGACTTCCAGACAACCCCTAGTTACAGTCCCCTTCTTAAGGACACCTGACTTCCAGACAACCCCTAGTTACAGACGGACCCCTCTTCTGAAGCTCTCTGAATGCTTTACTTTAGTCCCAGGCTTCAATAATCAGCTGTAAGGTGTCTGTAATGAAGCTTTATTGATAATCATTGTTCCCATTACAGCAACAAATTTTGAAACTCCAATAGTCAGGGGGGCAAAAAAAAAAAAAATTTGTCTAGAACTACAATTATAAAATATACAGTTTCGACTTACATACTCTTATAGATTTATATCTGGGGCTCAAACCCCTAATCATTGTAAGGTGACTTTCAATTTAAATGAGTCTGTGTCCAGCGCTGGAATTGACTAACTTGAGTGAAAAGACAAGACCTGTCCTTGCAGGAAGTTAGCAACAAGACTGATAAATTTATTGAGGGACCGACATTTATAGAAAACCATAAGGCACTTTACATAAGGCGTGTAATTAGGAAAGCAGCAACTATAATTGGGTGAGAACACCCAATTATAGTTGCATATGTAAACGTTTCTTCAATTGGATGTTATGAAAAAAAATGTTCCCGTGTGAAGATAATTTCTCATAAATGTAGTCATTCTGTCCCTTAGAAACGAGAAAGCTTCCTCAGATACGACCACCCCACACTCTGGCAGCAGTGGCCAGACATGCGCTATTGAGCTCTGCCTGACCTCCTGGCTTCAGCAATCATTACCACAGGACGGCTGTGGGACATGTGGTAACTCCTGGACATTTCATATACAAAAACCTTTTGTTTCTTTCTGCAATCCCTCCACCAGAGGTGGACGTATCCGAGGAAGCCATCTTGTTTCTAAGGGACAACATGCCTACATTTATGAGAAATTATCTTCACACAGGAACATTTTTTTTAATAACATCTAATTGTAGAAATGTTTATATATGGCGGATTAATGAAACTGAATGTGAATGCCCAGACGAGAATACCCCTTTAAGTATTTATCCAAACAGTTTATTTTGATGTACAGTGGGTACAGAAAGTATACAGACCACTTAAAATTTTTTACTCTTTGTTTCATTGCAGCCAATTTGCAAGATCAAAACAGTTCTTTTATTGCTCATATATGTACACTAATGTACATTAACCCCTTAGTGACGTGACCTGAAAAGGCACTAGTGATCAACATCCTTAGTGAATTACGTTACACTAAGTGTCGGTTTAAGGACCATAACTTTTTTTTGCATGCTACCTTAAATATTTTTGCAGCGTTTTTTGGGACACATAGAGCTAGTTAAAAAGGTAATAAATGTTTAAACATTTTTTAAAATTTTTATTTTATTTGGGGTAAAAACTGGAAAAAAGGCTTTTATTGTGATTTATAGTACTTTATTTAAAATTTTCAAATCAACTCAAAATGAACATTATTAATGAATTCCCTATTTTGTTTCAGACGTTTTAGTATATAATATGTATAGTCTCGGACAAAAGGGCGACTATGGCGATGCTTTTTGTAGTGTAGCGGGGTATATTTTTATAATATGGGCAAATGTCATTGTATTTTTATGCACAAAAGTAAAAAATAGGCTGGTGTGCAGCCTATTTTTTACTTTTGTGCATGAAGAGGTGGAGAGTCAAACCACTGAGAAGGGCGAGCACTAGAGATGAGCGAGCACTAAAATGCTCGGGTACTCGTTATTCGAGACGAACTTTTCCCAATGCTCGAGTGCTCGTCTCGAATAACGAGCCCCATTGAAGTCAATGGGAGACTCGAGCATTTTTCAAGGGGACCAAGGCTCAGCTCCTAGGCTCAGCAGTTTGAGCACCGCCTGCTGTCGCTTAGCGACGGCACTGCTGCTGTGCCTAGAGCTACCGACTGATGGCGCCATGCCCACGGATGGTAATTCGGAGGAGGAGGAGGTGGAGGACGGCTGGGAGGAGGAGGAGGTATAGTAGGCCTTTGAGACCTGGACCGAGGTTGAAAAAATAAACGTAAAATAAAAAGTAAATGGCAGACTGTGCCTAAATATAATCAAACCCCTAATAAATTTTCCCACTTCGGTCTTTGCGATGGATATGTGCGTCACTAAGCGCTAAACACAACGTTGAGGGTTGCAAAACAAAATCTATTCAGTAATTGATTTTTACATTTATTTGTGCTTTATACATCAACATGTTCTATGGGTCAGTACGGTTATGGTGATATCTAGAGATGAGCGAGCACTAAAATGCTCGGGTACTCGTTATTCGAGACGAACTTTTCCCGATGCTCGAGTGCTCGTCTCGAATAACGAGCCCCATTGAAGTCAATGGGAGACTCGAGCATTTTTCAAGGGGACCAAGGCTCTGCACAGGGAAGCTTGGCCAAACACCTGGGAACCTCAGAAAAGGATGGAAACACCACGGAAATGGACAGGAAACAGCAGGGGCAGCATGCATGGATGCCTCTGAGGCTGCTTAAATGCACCATTATGCCAAAATTATGGGCAACAGCATGGCCATGACAGAGTGACAGAATGAAGCTAGATAGCATCTAAAACATCCAATAATTGACCCTGACACTATAGGGGACGGCATGCAGAGGCAGCGGCAGCAGCGGCAGGCTAGAGAGTGGCATGGCGACATACCCTAAATGGACTCAGGCTTCAAACCAATGGGTGGCAGAGAGGAACCAAAGGAGGTGAGCAAGAAGCGCTCAAATAATATCGGTACATGATAAAAGTTTGCCAGTATATTTTGTGGATTACACAGCAGGGTGGCGACAAAGTTAACATGGAAGCCATGAAAACAATCCAAAATTCAGCCTGACACAGCTCGTTTGATAAGGGGACGATGTATGCTTGGCAGCCTATTCTTTTGCTAGGCTACCACATGTTTACAAAGTGGCTGCTAAACAGTCGGATCGTGTACGAATATAGATTGCTCTTCTGCAAAGTTCTATGGAAAACTTCATGCAGTATGCCGATTCTGGACAGCGATTGGATTAGTTAAGTGGTTGCCTTTAGCGACATATTGAAAAAATTAATGTAGTAAATAGCCAACCACTTCTATGAGCACACGAAGGGAAAAGCTATTTGACACTGTATCTTTTACCTTGTTGATACTATCTTATTGCGACTCTCGTTCCCGGTACTTGAAAGACTGGACAAAGGGAGAAATTTCTTAAGAAGGAAAGCTTACCCTTGCTGCTTGTGCTTCCAAGATAGCACTTGAAAACCCGAAAAGAGGGCAGAAATGCTAGGGCTTCTCGGATGCAGGAGTGAGGCCAGGTTTTCCGCAGGTTTCCATTGGAGATTCCTTTTACCAGTCTTTACTACTAGAAACAAAGTAGAAGCCACACATTTCCAAAAATATATGAAAGGTCAAAGAATCTTTGATTAGTTAGTTATTTCCCTTGGGTTACTCTTTGTGAGCTAGCTTGGAACTGTTCCACTCTGTAAACTAACTCGACATTTACTGCCACTATTTATTGGTAACACAATTTTTTTCTGTTTTGTGGTTCTTTATTCGAGCCCCAAAGGCTTAAAACTTGTTTTTTACTGACACATCTTCTTGAAAACATCTCCACGCACAGTAATAGGACAATATGAAATAATATACTTGAGATCCTTAATATCACAAGATACTTAACAGTAATCCTTCCCTATTCTGTTATGGCTTAGATTGTGGTGTGTTTGACACAAGTTAGATGTGTCTGGTAATCGAAAAAAAAAATGTAGCCTATTGTGCATATTCTTATGAGCCAGAAAATCATGCTATTAAGTACAGAAAACACATTTCAAGGACTGGGAAATACCACACAGGTTTTTAATGGTGGCTCCACAGCACTTATAAAAAGGAGGACCACGAGGGGGGTCGCGTCATGTAACCAATCCACACGCCATTACATAACATACTGAATTCATAGATCCTAAATGTCACTATAGACTTGATAAAGGAAAAAATAAGAAATACGTTAGTGGACTTTCTAACTACGTTACTGACCGATCCCGCACCTCACGTAGGAAAAGGAAGTGGTCAAGGTTTGTGAGCATGTTGCAGGGCCCTTTGGCCTTGTTCATAGCGGGGGAATACTGAATACGAATAGTTACATAATCAAACTGCCCACCCCCACATACCAAGGCTTGACTACTTATTTATCTCTAAATTTCAGATCATCCCTCCATTCCCTCCAATTACAGTTAGAATTGTTTGCAAAAGGAGGCTGAGGTTAGAGACGGTAATAAAACCATCATTGCTAAACCCAAGGAGAGGTCTACGATAATATTTTGATGAAAGCAGAGTGGACAACTTTTCATCCCTCACTTGGCAGTGGCTAAATCATCTCCCTGGTTCTTGTATCAAACGTACTTATACTGCACACCTCAACTTTGCAGATTCAGCACTAAAATCTTTACACAAAACAAGGCAAAAGGAGGGCATCCCTAATTAGCCTACTGCTTTATGCCTAGTGTTGTAATACCCAGTCTGCTAAATTCCACCAGACCTTGCAATATCAATATGAGGCAAATAGGGGCAATTGACATGAATTGGCGTTGTATGTAAAGATAGAGAGAGGGCACATTATCCTTAAGCTTTCATTTATAGAGTTGTATTAGGGCTGTTATCTGCAGGATATACTTATAGTACTATCAATGTCATGTTGTTAATATTCTTTTATATGCTTTGAAGGGGAAACAAAAAAAATCGCAAACAATCTTATTATGGAATTAACCTATTTCACCGTGAATGCCCTATTATGCTTTACCTTATCTTGGTTAGTAAGATCACATAGATGTCAAATTTTATACTTTGTAATGTTTTACGTACCGACTGCCCATGAGAAAAAGATATAGAGTTGCTATGGAGAGGGGTGAGGGGAGAGCAGTGTGCGGACGCCTTGGGTTACTGACTCGGCCATAGCAAGTGTTGGCTGTGAAATACCATTACTTCTACGCTTGGAGGATTTTGTTCCACAATATATCACAAGATGTATGTCTTATAGTATTTTTAAGGAAAGATGATTTGCAATATTACTCATGAAGACAGTTTAGCGAAGAAAATAACAATGTCATATGAAGGCATAAATCAGAATAGTATTCTATAGGTTCATGATATAGATCTGACGAAACTGTCATTGTGTAATGTTTGCAGGTTAACCATTGGGGCGATTGTCAAAAAACATAAAACCAATATTTTTCTTTCCTCTAACATTTTTTTCTAAAAAAAAACACAACCTGGGTAAAATCGTTTATGAAAACAGGCCAGAGTATGTTGTGTACAAGCACCTCTTATTATTCTCACACAATGGTGGTCTAACATAAGCATAACTATTTGTTTAAAAATGGTAGCCGATCTTGAACATTCTATTCTATGAACCAAATACAAAGAAGACTGTTCCTGAAATGTTTAAAGAAATACAACCCTTACACTTGAGCACAAAAAAGTTGATACAGTAATAAAAAGTGAAGTGGAAGACAACAAAGCGTGCAGCCAAAAATTGCCTAGCTAAACTACTTAGAGGACATTTGAAAATTAGCCACAGCACAAGGTAATGCTACATCGTTCAGAAATGTCAAAAGCCACAATAGCTCCTTCTGCACACATTGTATCCTGTTCTATTCTTTTATGTGTTTGACTAAGATGGCCAAAAATCTAACACACAGGCTTTGTTTTTTTCCCATTCTGATGTATTCAGAGACAGTATATTAATTTAATTTGGCCTCTTTCGCGGAAAATGTAAAGTTATACCTTAAAACCATGGGAACCAAGTACAATTATTTTTATTTGACTAAAGTCAATTAGTTGGTTTAAAACTACTGCTGGAAAAAGACTCTTGGGGAGTTGTGGTGGGGAGGTATAACGTCATTTTGATGACCACAGCCAAGCAGCTGTTGCTAAAGCAAAAAAATTAGGGTAGTATCAAAGAGGATTCTCATGTAAGAACATAGTTTTGCTTAAAACAAATCCATGGTTGGATTGATGACTTTTTCCAAGCCGGTTTATGTATTGATACTATGAAAGATTCTAATCTAATTCACCTGATTATGTATCTACAATATAGACTGGTCGCATATGTTTAGGATGCATTTTTGCACAATGTATCTCGCTCTGCTTTCGCAGTCTGCTTTTTGGGTTGGCGGGCAACTGGCTATAGTCTGGCAGTTAAGGTAGAGTAAGGTTGGATTCATAGGAAACCCTAACTTGCAGTCCCACTCACAAAAAAATCCCTGTACATGTGGAGAATTTAGACAAACGTCTCTCACAGAAAAGTGCCTGAGCAAAAAGTTTTCACAGCTTGCTATGTCCCTAAAGAGAGTCTATCTGGACTCAGTTTGTTTCAATGACTGTTGCACACTATTTCAATTTCTCTGTTAAACTAGAAAAGCCTTTAAACATAAGATCAGAGTAGGGACATAACTAAGAAAAGATTGGATACCCATGGGTGTGGCCAAAGCTGAGTATGCGATCGGACATGTGCGCGGAGCTCCTGCTCTATATCTGAGCAAAGTCCTGTCTACTACCTTGGAAAGTGATTCAGAAACAGTGACTCAGCAAGGTGTTCTTTCCATCTCTGGTATCATCTATGGTAAACTAACGACAGATAAGGGGAATGACAAGTGGGTAGCCAAGACGGAGGTGGCAGGTTGGTCTATGACAATGACCTGCCTAACGCAGGTCCAAAGTCATAAAAGTCTTAGATGTGGTGGCATGCTGGAGTAAATTTGAAGGTACATCACATCTATAGTGCTTCGCTTACTACTAAACAGTTGGCGCAGGAATCTGAGCGAGAGTGTTTGAAAACGGAGGCTATGCGGACCTAAGATGGGCGAGTGGGCACAGCTGCTACTGTCACCCTTTATTAGCCTCAGAGTTGAATACGACACAGATAGTCAGAAGGTGATTTCTCAAATTACGGTCTCAATCAAAGCAAAAATAGCAAGGTGGGATTGGGGGCAATACTACCTCTTCTGATTATTGGTAGGACACGTTTAGCAAAAATAATCCTGATTATGTCCCAACTTGTTTATATGTACACAATATTCTGTTTGGACCCGACTAGATAGTTTTTATAAGTTTTCAACCCTCTTCAGGGGGAAATAATTGAGAGGGTATAGCTCAGTAACTATGAAAACATCCAGGAGAGCTAAGGAGTCCGAATGATTTGCCTGCCCAATAGTGGTTCATTGTTTTTCCTCTCTCAGATCCCACCATTGGAAGGAGAGGGGGGGAGGAGCAGGAGGCAGGGGGGGGAAGCACTTAGTGCGGGAAAGCACGGGCTCTCTCTGTGGAGTTGTGTGGTTTTCTTCTTTGCTTTGCTTATGCTGCTTCTTCTCCGAGTGGGTTCGCTTCTAGGAGCGACGGAGACCCACCCCCACACAAACCACCACCAAAAACAGCACTACCCCCCCCCCCCCTCCCCTTCCCCCCCCCCTCCCCCTTTCCGGCCCCCCTCATTCCCAACCCCCCCCCCCCCCCCCACCCCCCACATCCTCCCCCCTCCCCCCCCCCCCCCCCCCCATCCCCTCCACCCCCCCACCCCCACCTCCCCCACCTCGCCTCCTGCCTCTCCCACCCACCACTACACCCCTCCCACACCCCCCCCCCCACCCCCCCCCACCCCACACCCCCCCCACACCCCCCCCCCCCCAACCCCCCTAACCCCCCCCCCCCCCCCCCACGACCCCCCTTCCCCCTCCCACACCTACCAGCACCCCCACCCCACCCCCCCCCCACCCCCTTCCCACCCCACCCCCCACACAACACCCCCCCTCCCCCTCCCTTACCCCCCCCGTCCCCCCTTCTCCTGTCCACCCTGTCCCCTACCCCCCCTTAAAAGCAGTGGTATGAAACATAAAGGCCCTTCTCTCAGCAGTGGAAGGCCTTGCTAACCGCATGAATCTCTACTTCGTCTCTATATGGGAACGGTGTATATGGAAAGTTCTTATAATGTGCAATTTGCATCTTTGTAATGCATGAGGAGGAAAATTCCCATATGCTGCCGTTAATGAGGCAATGCCTTCCGACTGATCGGTTGAGCGTGGGATTTAACTTTCAAATTGTGTTGCAAGACAATGACTTAAATGACCAGGAAGAAGTTGAACTTCCATGTACCTGAGAGGGGAGGAAAGCGCCCATTCGGATTATGGAGCATGATCTTAAGAATCGACAGCATAGTGCATTACTCATCGTAATGCAATATTTGGAAACTTCAGTGGACAGTGTAAGCTAAATGTGCCCCCCCCAAGGTTATTGTGTACCCGGGGAATACCCCTTTAATGAATTTACTAATAAACATTTCCTCAAGCGGGTTATACAGAAAATGTAGATATTTTTGCATTTTAAGTATTAGCCCTTTTCTATATAGTTAGTGAAGCGCCTTTTGAATAGTGCAGCAACTTTCTCATCCCTGGGTTGGGGATCCTCTTGCCTCTTCTTGCAGATCCTATCCAGTTTCCTTAGGGTGAATGGGAATGTTGGAGAAGCCATTGCCAAGTCTCTAAAGAGGACACTCAAATTGGGTTAGGTAAGGGCCTCTACGCTCGCGCCAGTTAACATGCACCAGAGTTGTTCAGAAGTTACGCTTTTGTTATTTTTGCTGATGCAAGGTCTTGCAGCTGTCGGATCCACGTCGTGGTCCGCCGGAGGCTAGTTCACATCTTCTTCCCAGTGCTTGTAAGTGCGTGTCTGCGACACACCACACCAACACCCTCGCCAAATGTTAAATCCCGCTCATCGTCGAGACCGTCGGGGTGTCCGATGGCCCCACAACATCGATTTGGTCACGTGCAAGCCGGCGCCAATAAACCAAAATTGCTCGGGTTTGCCAGCAAAATCCACCCTGTTAAATGTTGGACACAAAAAGGGGGAAGGAAAAATTTTCGGGAACCCCCCAAAAAATGTGCTCCGTGGACCCTTAGTAAATGAGCCCCAACGTGTTACATGAGGCAGAAGAAAAACTCTGGGAAGAAGGAAAGGAACACGCTCGATCAAATGTGAAGGGAATGTAAGGCCAATTATGACCGGCAGGCTATATGATGTCATCAGCCCTAAAAAAAACAGACGTCCACTTGCAATCCTGCAGTCCACATTGCATGTGCTGTCTCTAAAAGTCTAGCTGCCTTGTATCGCTAGCTGATGGAGTGATTTTTTCTCACAGTGCCAGGGCATCATTTTGGAGGAGGATCTTTGTACCCCGCGCACCTGATGCCCACACACCCGCCTGATGCCAACACCTGCTGATTTCCCCCTGCCTAGTTACAGCGGGAAACTTGTAAAAGAATGAATGAAAATAAGTGAGAAATATTCTCCAGGGGTCTTTTATGACTTCAAGGGCACATATAAAATAAAAACCACAACAACAAAAAAAAAAATTAATAAATATCATTAAAATACACTACAATTAGTCAAGTTCACAGCTGACCAATTAAGAAGCTTTAGTTTGGGTGCTCGCTAAGATGAGCGAACATACTGTCTACAGGCTTGATGCTCGGTTCGAGCATTAGCATACCGAAAAAACTGAATCGTTGCTCGACGAATACTTCGCCCCGCTCGGGAACATGGCCAGTCCGCCGTTTTGCTTTTTGGCGGCCAGGAAACAGAGCCAAGCAAATCACAAGCCAGGAGACTCTGCACCACCCAGCATGACGTTGGTACCCTTACACGCGATTAGCAGTGTGGCTGGTGCAGACAGCGACCATGGAATAGACTAGCCCTGCCTGCGCTGCTCGGATCATCTGTGTCGGATGCCGCAGGAGGAGAGAGCTGCTGCTGTCAGGGAAAAGCGTTAGGCGTTAAATTAGAATAGGGTAGGCAGGAGTGATTCAACAAGAACCCAACAGCCCTTTTAGGGCTACGGCTTACCAATAACGTGATACTTTTTTTTTATTTTATTGCAGCTAGTCCAAATTGTGAGGAATTGGCAGGGGGGGGACTTGCTACCATTGTGTTTCGCGCTTAGTGACACACATATCCACTCAACACCAAGTGGGGAAAATTGCTTGGGGGTTTGATTTCAATTAGGCACAGTCTGCCAGTTTCTTTTGATTTTAAGTTTATTTTTTAATAAATCAGCGTCTTCATCTGGCATAGCAGTGTGCTTTCAACTGGCTAGAAATAGCCATAGGGAAATCCAAAAGCTACTGTACGCCTTACAATAGGGGGCGTTATATTATTTTCTCCTGGTGATCTGCGGTGGCTTCTGTCATTGCTGCAGTGCAATCTACTACCAAATTGTGAGGAATTTGTAGTGATTGAGACTTGCGAACGTTGTGTTTACGCTTAGTGACGCACAATCCATCGCAAAGACGAAGTGGGAAAAGTTATTAGGGGTTGGGATTTCAATTAGGCACAGTCTGCCATTTCCTTTTTTATTTACGTTTATTTTTCAACTTCAGCGTCTATCATCTGGCATACCCATAGCAGTGTGCTTTCATATTGGCTAGAAATAGCAAGAGGAGAATCCAAACGGCCCTTACTTACGCATCAATAGCGTATATATTTATTTTTGGTTATATCTGTGGTGTTCTCTGACCGTGCATCTACTACCAAATTGTGAGGATATAGGAATTTGTAGTGAGCCTGCGCCCGTTTTGTTGTTTACGCGCTTAGTGACGCAATATCCACGCGCAAAAAGACAGAAGTGGGAAATTTATTAGGGGTTGGATTTCAATTAGCACAGTTATACCATTTCCTTTTTTTTTACATTCATTTTTTAATAACTCAGCGTCAATCTCATATGGAATGCAGTGTGCTTTCATTACTTGGCTAGAAAATAGCCATAGTAGAATCAAACGGTAACTACGCGACAAGTAGCGTAATATATTTTATTTCTGGTTGCTTCGCTGGGGCTGTCCTTGTACAGTGCATATGACTACCAAATGTGAGAATTTGTAGTGAGACTTGGACGCTGTGTTTAGCGCTTTGTGACGCACCATATTCCATCGCAAAGACCAGAGTGGGAAAATTTATTCGGGGGTTTGATTAGGCACAAGTCTGCCCATTTCCTTTTTTTTTACGTTATTTTTAATTAATCAGAGGTCATCTCTTCTGGCATAGCAGTGTGCTTTCATACTTGCTAGCAAATAGCCATAGCAAAAGATGATAGCATTCGTTTGGTTTTAAAACTAAAAAACAAAAAAAAAAACCAAAAAAAAGTACAAAAAAATTAAGTTATAACTTTCATTTTCATAATGTTTAACCCGAGGGATAGGGGTATGAGGACAGGGCGGGGACTGGGCGTCATACATGAGGGGGTCAGAGGCCGTGGGTCGTTCTGGGCGGTTTTCTTTTCCGGGGGAGACACACCTGCTGATGAGGGAGCAGGGGGGAACCGCCGCCACAGAGCTAACTCCCTAGGTCAATGTCCTGGTTACTGGGACTCGTGGGGTTAGGGCAATGTTGAGGCCAGACAGAAAGTGACGAAAAACGGTGATGTGTGGATGCGACATGCTTCGAGCAATTTGTCCAAAAGTCAGTCTTCACGCAGTCCACCATGTCACCGAAATCGGCAATCCTCAAGGCTCCTGCACTCAGCCTCCTCCCACCCGGGTCTGCCCCTCCCAGGAAATGGCATTCAACCGCATTTACTCTGAGGAAATGTTTTGGACCCTTTCCCACAGTCACAAACAACTGTCCGGTTGCGCTGAGCAATTTTTCCGATTGCCCGGTTTTCCACCAGTGGCAGTATGGGGTGATGATGACTTCTTGGACTTAGTGGAAGAAGTGGTTTGTAAAGAGGGTGTCCGCGATGAGGAGACACGGGTCAGTGGTGACAGTTGTGCGTGTTGTCAGGGGCAGGAAGTCGAGGGGGGGGAAGCAGAGAGAGATAGGAGGGATGAGATGGGGTGACAGACCCAAGTGGGTTGGAGCCGGGTGACCACAGTGCTTGTGAGACGGGCGGAGGAGAGTCTCGACAGAACAGGTTGGAAGAGCCGTGGTGGGGCCAGACGAGAGGCAGGGCCAGAGCAGGTGCGAAAATCAGCGCCCAAATGTTAGGTCACGTAGGGAAGCTCCCGTGGCGAGGGCTCCGCGGCGAGGGCTAGGATTTCGAAGTCTGGAGGTCTTTAAGAAAGCAACCGGTAATATGACAGAGGACGTGGTGTGCTGTGCAACCTTTGCCAAACCAGGATCAGCAGGGGTTCACCACTACTAGCAACTACCACAGTATAGGCAGGCAATGAATGCTTCTAAACACCCCACTCAGTGGCACCAAGCCCCGTCACCTCCGCCGTTGCACCACACTGCCCACTCCTTCCCTGTGTCAGGCTGATAGTCAGCAACTGACAAGGACCTGGCACGAAAACCCCATCGGTCGCCTCCACGATTTCCACAGCATCCACACGTTCAGCTTCAATACCCAGACGCTGGAGCGGAAACGGAAAAAATATAGTGCAAACCCCCCGCACACGCCAAGCCTTAATTTCACATCCTCAAGATTGCTTAGCCTGGAGGATGGCGGGGGGGGGCCTATAGGCGAGTAGGACTGGGCATGTTGCAACACCTCAATGGCGGCGGCCGCCCGTCGGTAGTCGCAAGTCCCCAGCGCCACGCACTTTTCCGAGTGCCCGTCCCACAGCCCCTGCACCAGCACGTGTACAGACAACATTCATCCCGGCCCGACCACGCCGTTCTGACAAGGTCCAACCGCCACGGACACGTGGACACGAGTGCTGCCGGGCAGGGCCACTATATACGCTGACGGCCACATTGGGTTTAACTTGGTTAGAAGGCTGGGACCGAGTCGGACCCTGCGGTGGTCGATATACTGGCCGACGCGAGGATGCGGGGGGGCATTCTCGGTCAGGTCGTTCAGGAGACATGCTCCTCCTACTCCACCCTCTCCACTCCTCCTCGAAATACCATCATGGGAATGGCGCCATCAGTCGCTAGCTCTAGGCCACAAGAGCCAGTCTCGTCGCTACGCGACAAGCAGGGGGTACGGTTGCGCAAACTTGCATGACCTAGGCGATAAAAGGGAACCGCCAAGAACTATTAAGGCCACACGGGCCAGGGAGATGATCTGTGGCGCCACTCGCTGAACCTGAAGCCAGGGCATTTGTTGTGGTTGCAAAGGCCGTAACCTGGTGGCGGTCTGCAAATCGGAGCAGACTGACAAATGTGCCAGCCCTGGCCCATGTGTTAAATTGATAGTAGTTCAGCGTTTCCTCAAGAATCCCCAATCTGTTGATTTATCTCACGAAGGTGCGCCGCTCTGGCGCATTTCAGAAAGTTCCAGCACAGATGCTGTCCCTATCAGGGTAGCGCAGCGCCCCGAGCTCCAACTGCCCGACTTCACCGATGTTGTGCGACGTGCCCACGAGGTGGAATTCAACATTAACCATGTTATCCAGAGCAGAGGCGATTTGTAGACTGCCAGATGTTCAACTTCCACCAAGAAAACTGGTAGTCAGGTTCAGTCAGCTTCCTAAGTCTACAATGAGGGGAGGAGGGGACTGGATGTCTGATATCTGTCAGGTGCTGAGTAATTCGGAGGGAGGTCAACACAGATGGTCAGGGCGATGCCGCCATCATCAGCCTCCCGCATCTGTGTTGGCCTGTTGAAAAACTCTCTGATCAGAATGAAGTCGGAGCTTGCGCTCGTCACAAGAGACGGGGGGAAGAAAGAAGATTCCCTGTTGATAGCCAAAGCACCCTAGGTTGTTCTTCAGCGCATATCGGAGGAGGTGGAGGTGGAGGAGGATTATTAGGCTTAGCAGGAAGAGGAGGAGAATGTTGGCGAAGGCCCCAAGAGGGGACCATTGTTTGAGTCCTTAACTGTTCAGCGTGTAGGCAGAGAAGAGGAGTTGGAGGAGTTGGAGGAGGAGGAACTGGACAGTCAGGCCAGGGGGAGGGAATTCTACGGTTGTAATCTGGCGCACATACACCTATACCGTGACCCTCGCGTTAAAGAATTTTCCAGCACCGAGTACTGGTATTCACTCTCCTGGACCACGGTACAAGCCAAAATCTTGCCAATCTCACCCGGAGCAGGAAGGAGTGTGGGAATGCATGAATACAGCAGGCCCTGGTGCACAAGCTGAATGAACACTATTTCCCTTCTTGACAGCGCTTAGCGGCAGAGTGCGTAGTTCTGCGGGAAAAGTATAGCGAGGGGAGTAGGCGAGCAGGCAGCTTGTCCAAGAACTGGAGGGTACGCTTTTACAAGCTTTTTGCCAGCGTTATGTCACCCAGCCAAGGACACGGTCACATGTCCCCCGTCTCGGCAGAGGGAAGTAGGGCTGTGTCTTACAGAAAGATGGTGAGGGAGACGATAACAGGCTGAATACACGTCTAAATGATCAAAAGCTCCCTACAACTACCGGGTTCAAAGCTGGACATGGGCACGAAACTGGCGCTGTACGACGGGGGTTCTGGGCCTGCCCTGCGCTAGCGTGTTGTACGAGGAGGGGTTTTCAGATGCAGCTGGTGCCTCATCACGATACGGTACCCACGCCTGTCGACTGACAGCGCTGACGGCGACGTTATTAGATGATAAAGCCTGGATTTCTCAAATTTCCAATCTACCACCAGGTGAGGAGCTCAACCTGAATAATTATCCACTCCTCCTCCTCCTCATTTCCTCCTTCTAATCCTATTTTGTTACACAAAGCAGAGGAAAATGCTATTTTTGACAGGGCCCACTGGCTCTAGTATCGTACTTTTGATTTAATTTTTCTGGAGGGCCACCTACCCTGTCCTCTGTTTTAAACAATTTTGGGGTGCAAACATAAAGGCACCAATTATTCAATTTTCTGGAGGCCACCCTACCTGTCCTCTGTTGAAAACTTTTTTGGATCTGCCCACATACAGGCACTAATCTATTCATTTTTCTGAGGCACTCTACCTGCTCCTCTGGTTGAAAACTTTTTTTGGACTGCCACATACAGGCACTAAATCTATTTCATTTTTTCTGGAGGGCCACCTACTGCTCTCTGCGTTTGAAACTTTTTGGACTGCCACATACAGGCACGCAATTCTTATTTCATTTTTACTGGAGGGCCACCTACCTGCTCCTCTTTTGAAAAACTTTTTTTGGACTGCCACATACAGGGCGGCCTCAATCCTAATTGCATTGTCTGGAGGGCCACCTACCTGCTCCTCTGGTTTGGAAAACTGTTTTTGACTGCCACATACAGGCACCAATTATTTCATTTTTGGAGGGCCACCTAACCTGCTCCTCTGGTTGAAAACTTTTTTGCCGCCACACCATACAGGCACTATCCAAATTTAAATTGGTATCCATAGCAGCCTCACACTCTTGTCCCATTGCTACCTTCCAAAAAGGGTACATATAGCTGCCCTCCACACATGTCCCTTATCCAACGGGTGTTTGTCAGGCAGGATAATTTGGGTGTTTCATGGATCCAAATCAAAGTTGTTAATTTAACTTTGCGCCACCCTGTCTGTGTGTTTACACCAAATATACTGGCAAACTTTACCACTTACGGATCTTATTTCCCGCGCTTCTTGCGCCATCTGTTACATTCCCCTCACCCCGCCATATCCCAAACTTTTATTAAGAAAATACGCTAATACATTAAATTTGGTGCAGGTTGGACCGAGTCTGACCCTGGGCTGTCATATACTGCCGACGCAGAGGATTGAGGGGGGCCTACCTCGGTCCCAGGGTATCAAAGGCCTACTATACATCCTCATCCTCCCCCAAACCCTCTCCACTCCATCCGAAGTACCATCAGTGGGACATGATAATATCCGAGGTGGGGTTTTAGTAGTAGCTCTAAGGCACAGCAGCAGTGCCGTCGCACGGAAAGCAGGCGGTGCTCAAACTGCTGAGCCTAGTGATAAAAGGCACACCCGCCAAAGAGCTATTACAGGGCATTCCACATCAAACTTGATACTTTGTGCCACCCTGCTGTGTAAAACCACAAAATATTTGGCAAGAACTGTTATCATTTACAATATATTCAGGCATCTGTTTACATTCCCCTAGAACCCGCATATACCAAAACTTATAAGACGCTAATAACTTGATCTAACAAAAGGTTCTTAGAAAGTGCTGTTGGGGAATAGCCTAGAGGACAGGGGCTTTGCTTGGATTGGCGCAAGCCGCCTGGCAGCGGAGCGCCCAGCTCCATACCAAGATCAAATACAGTTTTTTTTAAACTTTGCACCCTTTAATCTACTACTAGTTACTGCCTCCAAATAATAATAATAATATAATAATAATAATAACTTTCTTTATTAGGCCTCATCATATTCCGTTAGCGCTTTACAAATCATTAGGAAACAAATACAAATGAATATACAGAGCACAAACATGTGTATGGAACAACAGGAGTGAGGTTCCCTGCTCGAAGAGATTACGGTTTATGAAGATGAGGGGGTGGTGGTGGTGAACCGAGGTAAAAAAATATTTAATGGTTTTCAAGCATTCTTCTTAGGGAATAGAACAAAATATAATAAATGGAATTGCGTCGCTTGAACCACTCAGACCGTATCTTATATACCAGTCCAGGGTTGAATGGGACGGCACGAAGTCTGGTGACTGTTGGTTGCTGGGATTAACAGATGGAGGAGGACGACACAGGGACGGGGTTAGGAGAGAGTTAAAAACTAATGCAGTAATGAGGTTATAGGCTTGCCTTAAAGAAATGGGTTTGTTTTTTAAGAGCATGTTTGAATTTGGAGTCTAGGTAGGGATTAGTCTGTAGTCCGGGGCAGACTTCCAGAATTGGTGCAGCTCAGAGAAGTCTTGGAGACGGGGTGGGAGGGTCCGCATAGGGTAGAGGTTATCTAAAAAAGGGGAAATCACTGGCGGATCTAAGAGAACGGGTTGGCGATTAATAGGACTGAGAAAGAGAGAAGGAAAGTTAGGGGGGTGCAAGCATGTATACAGAGGTTTATGGAAATGAGGGTTATTATTTTAAACTGTATTCGGAAAGGAGACTGGCCGCCAGCCAGCGGCAAGCGGATGGCTGAAACGTAGGCATAACTGGGTCCCCTTATCAAACGAGCTGTGTCAGGCAGGGAATTTGGGTGTTTTCATGGCTTCCATGTTAACTTTGTCGAACACACTTGACTGGTGTCATCCACAAAATATAATGGCAAACTTTGATCATTTCAATATTAGTTCAGCTCTTATTGCGCTTATGTTTAAATTCCCTCACCCGGCATATCCTAAAACTTATAAGAACGCTCTACCTTGATTCTGATAAAAACGGTTTTTAGAAGTTCTGTTTGTTTGGGGAGTAGCTAGGAGAGGGGATTGGATTGGGAAAGCTCGCCTGGCAGCGGAGCGCCAGCAGCTCCATGCCCAAGATTCCAACTAACATAGTTTTAACTGCTGCACCTTAAATCACTACTATTCACGCCGACATTACATGTATATATAACGCTATTGTAGGCGTAAGTAAGCCGTTTGGATTCTCCTATGGCTATTTTCTAGCCAAGTATGAAAGCACACTGCTATGCCAGATGAGATGACGCTGAGTTATGAAAAAATAAACGTAAAATAAAAAGGAAATGGCAGACTGTGCCTAATTGAAATCCAACCCCTAATAAATTTTCCCACTTCGGTCTTTGCGATGGATATGTGCGTCACTAAGCGCTAAACACAACGGTCGCAAGTCTCACTACAAATTCCTCACAATTTGGTAGTAGATGCACTGCAGCAAGGACAGCCACCAGCAGATCAACCAGAAATAAAATATATATGTGCCTAATTGAAATCAAACCCCTAATAAATTTTCCCACTTTGGTGTTTGAGGTGGATATGTGTGTCACTAAGAGCTAAACACAACGGTAGCAAGTCCCCCTGCAAATTCCTCACAATATGGTACTAGCTGCAAATAAAAAAAAAAAAAAGTATAACGTTATTGTAGCCCTAAGAAGGGCTGTTGGGTTCTTGTAGAATCACTCCTGCCTAACACTATTCTAATAGAACAGCCTAACGCTTTCCCTGACCAGCAGCAGCTCTCTCCCTAGCG
>WNYA01004199.1:0-20016 GCA_019512145.1 Engystomops pustulosus | reverse complement strand
ACATAGCCTCTAAATAAATAATACTATACCCTTATTACATTATACACAGTGCTGCCAAATTAAATTTCCCAAATGTGCCCCAATTATTATACATATAATCCAGTCCAAATTATTGATTTGCATACAGTACCCCTTAAATGCTATGGGTGCAGTCACACAGTGCATCCAGGGGCAAGGCTCTGACACGTGTTTCCAGGACGTACTATTGGCTGGCTTCCATCCATGAAATGTAACCTATATAAATTTGGCAAAAATTGAAGACAGGGAAGCAGCACTCCGTGAAAAATTCAGTGTTTTATTTCGCCAGTGGGCAGATGCAACGTTTCAGGTGTCTCTATGCAGCCATTTTCAAGCATAATTAGTGGTAGTACAAGGCGGTTTATATCCCCCACAGGATGTGACATCATCAAGCAGTTTACAATGGATGTAGCAATATACAACATAAAATCATATTAAATAGTATTGAATAGTGGTGATAAAGTGTTACAGTGTTACAATGAATCAAAAGTGAAATACATAATTAAAATATTTACATTGTTGCCATCAGACAATCAGCCCGAGGCTCCGTCAGGCCTGAATAGGTGAACCAATAGCGCATGTCTTGCCAGTTGCCTAGGTAACCAGGACAACAACTGATACAGCTTAAAGAAGGAAGAACATTAAAATAGCGGCACACATAGCTCCAAAACCCACACATCAAGACTCGGGGAATACCTTAGTCCGGGTCACATGAGGCTCCCAGGGGGGACTAGCTGGGATGGCGCGATCGCGTTGCGGAGTGCCTGGAAGGTACCCGCCGCGGTCGATCATGTCACTCAGCAACGTCACTCACACAGGGACGCCTCTACTCTCGCGAGAGTGTCCAGACTGGGCAGCGGCCATCTTGGAAATGGGAAAACAGGAGCGAGTGCCAGTACACAGGTAAGTGAGAAAGAAAGCTGAAAACAAGGACACCGGGGTACAACCGATCATATAAGGAAAACATTGGTGGTGGTAGAAAGCTGCCAGTAACGGCAGATCTGTATTTTTCGAGCCACTTAAACCAGCGGTGAGAGGAAGAGGAACACCTGAACAGATGCCCTTCGGTATCTTGTATAGTACACTGCTCGGCTGTATAAGGATTGGTCATATGCGCAGGTTTCATGGTATATAGAAATTGCGAAATTGAAATTTGCGCCGTATAAGACCGTATAAATGTGACGTTTTTCATCCATATGCAGCACGTATTTAACTCATAGTTATCTGTCCCCATAGACTTTTAAGGGCATACAGAACTGAAATACCGGAGAAAATAGGACACGCTCTATATTTGTAAACATAAAATTAAATGAATGTGGCCCTATGTAAAATGTAAAAAAACGGTGCGGGATGGGTAGAATATGGACTTTTTCATATGTCCGTGTGAATGCAGCCTTAATCTGGCCCAGGGGATATCTTTTTATTTTGCCCAACTTCATCCCGCATGCTTGATTAGGTCCTGGGCTTTGAGTGTTTTTCAATTATATACAAGTGGTCATATAGATGCGAAAGACAGTAACAGACAGAGAGAAGTCCCATTTCCTTAAATGTATAGTCATTCTTACCAGTAATGCTTGGAGTTAGAAAAAACAGAGATCCTGCTCATTACTGAGGGAGCGTAATTTATCAATCACAGCCCCAGGCGACTCTTCACCACACAGACACAGCCAGAAGTTATGCAAATTCATGGCTTTGTGTAGGAAGTAAAAGCTTACGTGCATTGCACTATAAAGCCTGTTATTTTATGGTATTGGGATTTTTCCAAATCACCTGAAAAGAAGGAACACATTCTTTCATCTTAATTTCATGCCAGAAATGTATCAAATCAATGAACTTTATTCATACATAAGTCTTACATCACCAAATAAACATTTTTGGCTATAAATAAGGAACATTACTTCAGTCCTAACAACATTTTGAAGATGAAGATCTTTCTAGTCCTCATACTGTCTGCTATTGCCGCTAGCAGCTTGGCATTAGATAAGTGCACTGTACTGAGAGCAGTAAAGGACAGTGGTTTGGGCGGCTATAAGGGTTACACCGCCGGTGATTGTAAGTATTTCTTGGTTTTTACTTTTTCTTTTGATGTCTTTTGCCTCACACAGGTTACTACTTCTAGCTTTATTTTGTTGGAAATCTGCTCTGTAATTATTTTTCTTTTCTTATAGATGTGTGTCTAGCATATTATGCTAGTGGGTATAATCCATTATCTCACAACAGTCCTGGTTTATTTGGAGCGTTCCAGATCAGCAGCTACTGGTGGTGTGATGATGGTATAACTCCTGGACGCAAAAACTTATGTAATATACCATGCTCAGGTATTGGGAAAAAATTAGCATTTCTATCTTGTTTTGTATGTTCTGAATGTCATAGTTGCTGTAAAATGTTTTGCATGATAGAAGATACCTGCAGCTGTTTAGATATAGTTTGCAATGGAAGATTCATAAAATCTTGTATTTTAACAGGTGAGATGTGTAAACAGCTAAATTATAAGATTGTTTAAAAACTTTGAAAAGCTTTATTAGTTTCCTTACACAGTATCCAAACAGATCTAAAAATATGTCTTTCACCTTCCAATTAGGTTTCAGAAACAGTTGTTTATGAGAGACACTAACTGGCAAATTACGGATACCATGGGCCTGGGACAGTAAGAATGTGGGCCCACACTGGCGTCAAATTGTATACAGGGTTTTCCATAGGGGAGACAGCGTTAAATGAAAGTCTCTCCACTTACTGCCATTTTCCGTAGACTTTCATGTACAAAAGGTTCCCTACCATCATACCTACTTTAGTAACAGATAGAAAAATAATGCTGTGTGCTGCAGATTTTTCCTGTTACAAGTAGCATGAAAGGAAGGAACCTTATGTACATGCAAGTCTACCGGAAATGTTGGTTAGCGGCGTGGCTTCTGTTTACTTGTCCATTATTTTTTTCTATAATGGAAGCCTTGATGTTGATGGTGGAGTGAACTAAGCTATACAGTAAGGAGGGCAATATGGCACATGAGTGCTGTGTATCAATGTAAGGGCATGTTTCCTTATAACTGAGTCAGGGTTGTTTAATCCTTATACTGCTTGCCTGAAGAGACATTAAATTCATGGAAGCAGTGTAAGAAGTCTCATGTCTTCACAAATTATTATTTAGACAGGAAGAGATTCAAGGCCCAATTCCCTGGTTCTTTAGGTCAAGTGATAATCTCCCCACAGTAGATGAAGCTTTGGATACTTAGGTGCAGCAGTGTTAATGTTCTCCTGCCCTGTCTCATCAGAGACTCACCATGGGTGCTAAAGCGCCATAGGTGCTAAATCAGAGATGCTGCTGCCGGCATGTGATGTGTTTGTAGGGGAAGCACTGAATTACATAATGATACTGGATTCTGCAGACACACTTGACTATGCAATTTTGGATGGACATGGGCCTCCTGATAGTCAGAGGCCCTGTACACCCGGCCATTACAACCATATGAGGATCCCCCCCCCCCAAGGACAACGTTCTCAAATAAACAGGATCGTAACTAGACCTGAAACTTGATTGGCTTGGTTCTCCCTAAATTTGTTTAGTGAGTATCCTTGTGGATAGTACAGACTAAGTTTGCAAGGTCTTTCACATTGTTGGATGCTCAGTATAAGCAGTAACAAAATTGAGATGATATTTGCCTGGTGGGTCAGTATCCGATTTCAATATGATATCAGAAAACACCTGATTAGAAAACCTAATCAATGTAACCTATTGTTGATTTGAAATATTATATACATCATTTACCAAAAAATGTTCTTCTGTTTCAGCTTTGCAAAATAACAACTTGGTTGATGACCTGCAATGTGTTTCTAGGATTGTTCATGATCCTAATGGTCTCAATGCCTGGTATGTTGTAATTCATATTCGCATCCAGCAAGTGGTTAATTAAACATAGTACAGGAATTTATAGGATATCAGAACTTCAGAGAAACAATGATGAACCTGGGACAGCTTTAACATTGTATTGATGAAAGAAGAGGAGGTAACAAATTAAAATCGTTATCCCATGTTGTGACCCCTATCTTCGGTGTGGTACTTTTACCTGGAAAATTCCCTAAATCTTTGTGGCTTAGTTTGGCAGCCTTGATAAAATAGATTGAAGGAACCCATTTTAGATGGTAGTGGTCCAGGTTAGCCATAATAATATATAATATAATAATAATAATTTTGCTCAACCTTTTCACTATTAAAATTAAGAACAATCCATAACGTTTTGCAATTGGAATGCATATAAATTATAGAAATCATATCAAGGTAATGAATTAAACAATTCAGGATTTAGTTAGAAAGTTATAGTTTTGTCTTAAGATCTTTAGAACATTTACCTAATTTAAGAATATAAAACTACATTTAGGCTAAGCCCATACTGTGTGCGGTCATTATTTTAAAATGTCAGGCTCATTGGACAGATATGGAACAATGTATGACTACACGTTTATAAAACTTAGACAATGACCCCCGCTGTTTTGTTCCCTGACCTCATGTCTTCAGCTTTCCTCTCGTATAGACTGTGAGCCCTTATGACCAGGGTCCTCCTTCCACACGTTGCAGCTCGATGTAGTTTTGTGTCTCTTGTATTAATGTAATGTATTTTGAACCTCTTATCAAATGTAGCATAGAATTAATGGTGTACTATAAATAAATGATAATTTCTATATTAATCAAATTCTCTGTCTGTTTCTACAGGGATCCTTGGAAAGTAAACTGCAAAGGAAAAGACCTGACAAGATTTGAAACTGGATGTTAATTACTTGTCGTCCAGTTAAATCTGCAATTTTGCATTCTAATCATATCATCGTAATAACAATACAATTATAATAGGATTTTTTAAGGTAAAGGAAATGTTTCAGAGATGTCATTGCTACCATACCAGTTGCCATAGGTAACTAGTGCACTATTCATTTGATCCAGCTTTGAGACATCTCCCCAATCACCTTTTAATTATTTATGGGGTATTTCCATATGAGCATATTCATCTGTCATGTATATGTACATTTATACAGGTGGTCCCCTACTTAAGGACACCCGACTTACAGACGACCCCTAGTTAAAGACGGACCCCTCTGCCCACTGTGACCTCTGGTGAAGTCTCTGGATGCTTTACTATAGTCCCAGACTGCAATGGTCAGCTATAAGGTGTCTGTAATGAAGCTTTATTGATAATTTTTTACATCAAAAAATTTTGAAACTCCAAATGTCACTAGGGCAAAAAAAATATTTTCTCTGGATCTACAATTATAAAATATACAGTTTCGACTTCCATACAAATTCAACTTAAGAACAAACCTATGGAACCTATCCTGTACGTAACCCTGGACTGCCTGTATTCATACAGTTAAAAAATTTGTAGCATCCAATTTAAGAAATAAATGTACATGGCAAATGAATGGCATTATACATGGAAGTCCAGTTGGTAATAGCCTTTTAAAGGGAACCTACCACCACGATTCTACCTATATAGGTAGATCGGGTGGTAGGTGGATGAATGGGACGTGAGGATAGCCCTTTTTTGGGCTAATCCTCACGTCCTGGCTATCTTTTAGTAAACTTTAATAAGCAGGTATGTAAATTTTTTTAAGCTGCTACTGGGGCGCGGAGTAGGCAGACATGAGGCTACAAGTCGCAGCTACTCCACGCCCCAGTAGCCTCCTTTCTCCTCCTACCAGTTCATCTTTGGTGCGCAGCTCCTCGTAGCTGGGCGCCCTCGTCCGAGTACCCGGCTACTGGGGCGTGGAGTAGCCGCGACTTGTAGCCTCAAGTCCGGCTACTCCACGCCCCAGTAGCCGCTTCACAAATTCTAGAATGCAGCAACATGGGTAAACAATTTTTTCAAGGACATATTGAAATTCCAAATACTCGACCACTTTGCCCAAATACAACACCATTACCATTTGTTTTTATTGGTGATGAAGCATTTGGTATGAAGTGAGATATGCTCCACCCCTTTTGTAAGCGTGGTTTAAAGGGAACCCGTCACCACGTTTTTCACAAATACAGGTAGTGACAGGTTCCTATAGAGCAGTGATGGCCAACCTTTTAGAGATGAGGTGCCCAAACTACAACCAAGACCCAATATTTTACCATCAGGTGCCAACATGGCAATTTAAACGGTAACTTATTGCTCCCTGTTCTTCCACAACATTAAGTTGTTTCGGTCCCCTGAGGACACCAATACAATTTAAAGAACAAGGGCAAAATTAGACATCATTATAGCTTTTCTCCAGGTTCTCTGTACAGGAAGAATCATTGGGCCAGCAAGAGGAAGATAATCTGGCCCTGTTTATACCTTCTCACTTTTCCTGCAGTTCCAATCTGTCAAGGATGTGTCACCTTAAATAAACATTGAGAGCAGCATCTGAAGATGTCTGGGTTAGATTCTAGTCCTGTCTGGTGAACTCTGTCCTGGGATGACAACCTGGGTGCCCACTAAAAGGGCTCTGAGTGCCACCTCTGGCACCCGTGCCATAGGTTCGCCATCACTGCGAGCTCTAGTAACTATCTGACCTCCTGCTTTTAGCTAAAAATAGTTTCCCTCAGATCCACATAAAATCAGAGTTATAATCTTGTCTGGGATCTATGCATCTTTGGAGCAAGTCGAGGGGGCATGGCCTAATATCATTTGACCAGGATGACATAATCAAAGGTCCTTAAGGTACTTAATATTAGCAAACTATACCCTATGTACATAAGTGAGCACATAAAACAACCACAGCATAAAATATGCTGTGATTTCATGATCAATGTGCTTGGTGTGCAGTTTCTAATGCTACAAAAGCTATAGGACCTGCGATGATGTCACCCTGGTCACATGACATTAGACCTGCATATAGAGATAGGATGGAGAGGGGCTGCTGGAATAAGCCCGGGGAGGCCACGTCCACCTCGACTCACTGTAGCCATGCTTAGATACCAGGTAAAACTATAAAGTTGAAAATATGGGAATCTCAGGGGAATAATTTTTAGCTAAAAGAAAGGTGTCAGTTAGTTGCTAGGGCTCTATGGGAACCTGTCACGACTTGTATTTTTGAAAAATGTGGTGATGAGTTCCCTTTAACCCCTACGGCGCCTTAAGGACGCGGCCCCATTTTTCAAATCTGCCCTGTGTCACTAGAAGTGGTTATAGCTTTTCTGGTATATAATTTTGGGGCATCTATAGCTAATTGGTGAGATTTTATTAACTCTTTGTTGGTGGAGGAAATGAAAATCATCAATTTTTAGGAACTTTTTTTGTATTTTTTTTTTTGGCTATATACTGTGTATATACTGTATATATATGCATATATCTGTGTATATACTGTATATATATGCATATATCTGTGTATATTTGTATATACTGTGTATATATGCATATATCTGTGTGTATTTGTATATACTGTGTATATACTCTGTATATAGGCATATATCTGTGTATATTTGTATATACTGTGTATATATGCATATATCTGTGTATATTTGTATATACTCTGTATATATGCATATATCTGTGTATATGTGTATATACTGTGTATATATGCATATATCTGTGTATATTTGTATATACTGTGTATATATTGTGTATATATGCATATATCTGTGTATATTTGTATATACTGTGTATATACTGTGTATATATGCATATATCTGTGTATATTTGTATATACTGTGTATATACTCTGTATATATGCATATATCTGTGTATATTTGTATATACTGTGTATATACTCTGTATATATGCATATATCTGTGTATATTTGTATATACTGTGTGTATATATGCATATAACTGTGTATAATCACGAAAATAGGCAGCACTCCAAGACGTCCAGCATTAGGTGAAAAAAAGTTCTTCTTTATTCCATGTTTAAAAAGTACAACAAAGTACAGCGACAAGCCGGTCCCAGAAGCTGGACGTTATACTACGTCCCGGTGCGCTAAGAATGTAGCCCAGGGGACGTAGTATAACGTCCAGGTGCGCCTAGGGGTTAAAGGGGTATTCCCATTTCAGCAAATTAATGATATTGTATGTATTATGAAAAGTTATACAATTTTCAAATATACTTTCTGTATCAATTCCTCAGTAAAAGTTATACAATTTTCAAATATACTTTCTGTATCAATTCCTCAGTTTTCTAGATCTTTGCTTGCTGCCATTCTGTAGAAAGCTTTTATATTTACTTTGAGTGGACAGAAATCTGACCATGGTCACACAGGTGCACAGATCGTTATATCACACGGCTCTGATTATTCTATACTATGATAAAACGATCTGTGCACCTGTGTAACCATGATCAGATTTCTGTTGGATCAAAGTAAACATAGAAGCTTTCTACAGAATGGCAGCAAGGAGAGATCTAGAAAACCATGTGGAATTGATACAGAAAGTATATTGGAAAGTTGTATAACTTTTTAGAATACATACAATAACATTAATTTGCTGAAATGGGAATACCCCTTTAAGTTATGTTCTCTTAAAAAAGAAGTGTTATTCCTGTATAAGGGAGGCAGTGTGAGTCACTGTACAGGTTGATTTAGACCTTCTATAAACAGTTTGTATGCAGTTTAGTAACTCCACCCACGTCACATGGCCACGCCTACTTGTTTTGACCCTGCCCACAGAATGGGGCTACTTTAACAGTTTTTTCCAGGACCACTTTAAATTCCCAGTCTGCCCCTGGCCGCCACGTTAGTTCAATGCAAAGGGGCCCACTGAGGCTTTGTTGCCCAGAAGCCTGCTGAAACCTAGAGCCGACCCTGACCAAATATATCGACCCATGACAGATTTAAAACACTGGGATATGTCCCAAAGGTGAAAATTAGCTGTGTCCTTAAGAGCCTAAATTAAATTCTACAATTCCTATTCCAATTAGAAATACTGTGGATCACTCCATTATAAACAAGGTTTAGCAGGATCCTTGACTCTATTTTCTTGGCAACATTGGGGGACAGACACATAAGCAAGGTGGCAGAGAAAGAAGGGGTTTGTTCTTCAGCCCTATAATGGAGTTAAATGGGTCAAAGGACACTGGATATTTTAGATGCTATCAATTGCACCCTGTGATTCAAACAATGAACAATAAGACGCAACCAGAACAAAGGACTGGTAAGATGTATATAGATTTCACTATATGTAAATAAATGGCAAAATATTAGATGTTGCATTGTAAAAACGCCTCTGACAAAATAGACAAAAGGAAAAATTAATTTTCCCACACAAAATAAATAGATTAAAATGCTATTTTTATTAAATGGATGTACATTAAAAATGAAAAATAAAAAATAAAAACTGATAAAAATAAATGATAAAAACTGAATGTGTGTGCGGGTATACATTCTTATGGGTAAGAGAATATGGGTTCTGGATTTGATTATTTTTGGTGTGTTAACTTGTATTCCAACTTGTGTATCCTGTGGGTCAATATTGTTTAACAATCTTGTATTTGTGGGCATAGTGCATTTCTCTTGATATCTTGTCTACAGAATTCAATTCAATTTGTTGGTTAATGTCCTAATACAGTTATCTGTGCATGCCCCCTCACTGGGCTATGCCAGGCATATCTTCACCTGTGCATTGTTTTCTATTTTTGATCATTTTTAATGTGTTTTAATCAATTAAAATTGTGTCCATAAAATGAAATTTAGGGATTGGTCCAACTTAAATAAATGTTGAATATCCAGCCTAGATTACATATATCATATCTGGTTATAACCAAATCTGATATAATGGCATCGTATTTTGGTGTTTGATGGCAGAAGAAGGGTTTAAAATTTAAAAAGTCACCAAAAGTCCCACTTAGTTCCTAAATTTTTCCTACTCCAGGAGGGGACTGGAGTGGATTTGCTCCTAAATGTGAAACTTTTTGTGAAGTCGCACTGCATAAATCTGTACAGGACATCTGAGTTCACATAATAAATCTGGAGTAGCTTGATTAAAGTGAAAAGGGTAGTGGGGTTGGAAAAGTCACAGATTTGTTGCAAATGGGCTGATACAATAAATGTGAGACATGTTGCAGACAAAAATACGGACATAACTGCTAAAAAGTGTGTCATATAGTCCAAAAAATACGGTAATCTCAGAATCTCTGGGGAGCCTTTACTAAGGGCCATGCGCCAGTTTTCTGTCAGTCTTTTTTGCACATTCTTTTCAGAGCAAACTGCTTGCACAGGTACTTAAGAAGTAGAGTAATAGTGACCGCACTCTTTGTACTTGTGGTACTCAATGGGGGATTCTCAATCCAACTTTATCCATATAGAGAACATGGCACACAACGAAATGTATTTTGCAGTTTAATTTCAGTGAATATTTCACATCATATAGCCTTCCACGTAGTGTATAGACAAAAGATATATATTAAACAGATCAAAATCATTTACGACATTCGGTCATCTCAACCTTTCTCAAGTTAGATCTGGCTTTCTGAGTAGAGATGCAGAGATATGGTGAGAAATCTACTCAGAAAGCCAGATGTAACTTAACAAAGGTCAAGATGACCAAAACATCGTAAATAATTTTGTTCTGTGTAATATATATCTTTTGTTTATACACTACGGGGAAGGCTATATGATGTGAAATATTCACTGAAATAAAACTGAAAAATACATTTCGTTGTGTGCCATGTTCTCTATATAGGTTTTTAAAAAGTGTCCGAGCCAAATTTGTGTTGCACGCAAACCTTTTGTGGCGCAGCTGCACTAGTCATCATGCAACACAAATTAGGGGGCGTTCTGGTGCTCAGTGGAACCGTGCGCCAGATTTAGCATGTAAAGTCTGACAGAATTGTGTTCTACGCTCCATGTTAAAGGTGCACCAAAAAAAAAAAGTATTGCTCTCTGTTGGGGCAGTTATGGGGGTGCCAGATTCATGAAAAACGTGCATCCGAAATCCTGAATCTGGAGGCACACTGCACATAGTTCAGTTTGCACTGTTCTAAGTAAATGTACCCCATTGAGTTTGCTTGACAATGCAGTGAAATTTACCAAATTAGGCCTCATATGTGCATGTTGGTCTCTAACCTGTTATATTTCGCCCAAAAATAAATGATGGCCATATGTAGAATGTTCCTAAAATCTGTAAACATGACATCAGTGGCAGGGCCTGGCTGCCACATATTGGGCACTGAAATTACATATTTGTAGAAAAATAGTGTAGTTTCCAAAATGGGGTCAATTTGTTAAGGGTTTTTTTTTTTACTTTATTTCAAAGCGTCTGCAGTTGTCAGCCGATGCTGTGTGAGTCAACGAACAGAATCAAATGCACAAAGGGCTCAGTCACTCTTGATGTCTGTTGTATTTCAAGCCACATTTGCATGTTCAGTGAAATGTTGATTTTTCTATAGACCTTTTTAAACAGATTTGTAGTAAGTAGAGCAAATAAAAGTGCATGAATTTGTACCTTAAAAGGTTTTCCCATATATCCAACTTAGGTCCTATCCACAGGATAGGGCCGAACTTGTTATCAGTGGTGGTCTCAATGATGAGACCCCACAGATCACGAAAATGAGGCAGCCGATGGAGTCCCTACGTACCTCTGTTGGAACCCGTGAATGACTGTTCTGCTCCATTAATCTCTATAGAACTGACGGAAATTGCAGAGCGCAAAATTGGTAACTTTTTGTGGGAAAACCGCTATAACCGTGCTATGTGAATTTACTATTCTTGATAGAAATACCCAGTGAAGGAGTAACTTTACAGGAAAACCATCAAGAATTGGAAAACGCAGCACAACTGTGAAATCTACATGAGACCTTTTGCGGGGATATTTATCATACGCTGGCGCTCGTGCGCCAGCGTATGATTCGCCCCGCCGCTGAAATTCGCAGCCCGATACAGAAGAGGCTTCTGCCTCTTCATGTTCGGGCTGCCGGCTGCGCAGCGTTTTTTCCTACGCCAGACAGGGCCTGGCGTAGAAAAGACGCAACCGCGACTTTTCACGATGAAAAAGTCGCCGCACGGACAGCGAGTGCGCAGGCGCGGGGACAGTAACGCCCCGCGCCGGCCCACTCCCGTCCGGTCCGCGCCCCCGCTCGCCGGCCCGCCCCCCCTTCCACGCCCCTTCACCACGCCCCCACTGGTGTGAAGTGGCGGATTGGGGAAAAAATAATCGCAAGCTAGCAATAAGCTAGCATTTGCGATTATTTCAGGGCCTCGCGCCACTGGCGGTGCGCAGAGGTCCTGATAAATATCCCCCTTTATCTACTTCAACAACAGAAAACTTGTATAAACAGATTTGGATAACAAATCACTGAAAAGGATATTAGGAGCTCCTGTGCTTGAAGACCTTGGATCTATACAACTTTTTTAAAATATAAAGTCATTGGGACTGGTTTGCTCCCTGGAACAGTATTGTGCTTTTAACAATTTATATTCATATTGCTATATGATCATGTAGATTTTGGGCTAAATGTGTCTTTATTAAAAAAAAAAATCGTTTACAAAAAATATTGAAAATGAATCTCAATTTGTTTTTAAATTCATTTAGATGTTTTCCATTTAGAAGTGTTTTATGAAGTGTTTTATTTAGTTTTGAGGTGCAGTTTAAAAATGGGGTGGGTTTTGTGTGGAGTTTCCTAATAAATAGAACTTTTGAACATTTAAAAATTAATTAACATAATTAATAGTAAGTTGAAATCTGAATTTGGCATTGAAACTTGGAAAATTGCTCTTTGATTTAAAAGCCTCTGAACAACGCCCTAATGAAATTAAAACATTACAAAATACACCATCATAAGTAGAATAGGGTAAGGTAAGTTGTAAACGTGTTTAGATGGTTACTAGAGATGAGCGACATACTCGTCCGAGCTGGATGCTCGTTCGAGCATTCACACACCAAACGTACAGTGTATGGTAGGGGACCGTTGAGTACCAACAGCAGCAATAGATATCACCAAATACTTGAAGCAAAAGGAGGCAACACCCTCAGGTATATTAAATCGTTATACTTTATTAAAGACATAAAAGACAGTAGTCAAAAAGCATAATGGACAGATACCAATGTAACATTAAAATGCATGTGTCCAAAAATAATCGCCTTCAATGGCGTACAGGTAGCAAGGCAAAGTCACTACAAATATGTAACCCATAGAATAGGGAGATATAAGTAATAAATGACATTAGGTAGACATACAAAGGTGAGACTAGTGCTAGACAAAAACACATACCAAGCAGAGAGGACCACATGCAGCTGACCCGACACGTGTTTCGCTGTCGCGCTTTATCAAGGGAGTGTCTAGTGTTCAAGAGCTGTCGGCTATTAAGCCACTGCTGGCCAATAGAGAAGTGTGCAAATGACGGCCTCACCTGGGGAAGTGGGAGGCACGACATAATATGTTGTGTCGAGCTGCGCCTAAAATGCGCGTGCGCCAGAAAGTGTCCCGCGTGACAGATGGACTGCGCAGGAGCGGGAGTAGCAAAGTCGCGCGGGACCTCACACAAGGGAGGAAAAACCCGGGGACATTGTGGCGGCATGCGCACCTAGTACCGTAAGAGATGATCAGGCACTGAAAAAGGTGCGCAAGCGCAAGCATTTGAATGACATAATAGTTAAAAACAAATAACTACAATATCTACTATAGACCCTGGAAGAATATATACAATGATATTATTGCACATAAGCCCACACTAAAAAAATATATTTATATAATTACACATAAAAAGGCACACATTAATAAAGTGATATATAAGCATAAAATATGAGAGATGAAGATCTGTGTAAAGTGCATGTATACATATAAACTGTAATTACAGTAAAACGCACATAGAAAAATATATATATAAAAATGATGAAAATGAAAGAAAGAACCTAATTTCAGTTCCTGCAGTGACTCAATATATATATATATATATATAACGACGGCTAAATGACATGGTGGGAAAAAAGGGTAGTAAAACAAAAATAGGTGACAAAGTGCACAGTGCAAACCCAGTGAACACACGTGAGAAGGTGAATGTAGAATGTGTGCATGGAATAATTGGGGGGCAGAGGCAGATGCTGGGAAATTGTTGTGGAAGATGGGGGCAATCATAAGGAAGATAATGGAGTCCAGGGTTATCTGGAAGATAAGAAAATCGTGAGAGACACAACTTATAACAAAAGTCAACTGACAACCGACTATATAACAAAAACTAAACACAAAACTAAATAAATAAAATAAATTAAAGACCCAGAAGAAAGTTATTATGGAAAAAGGAAGAAGACCTCAAGGGAATATAAATTACAGAAATGGCGCAAAAAGTGATATTTCATTGAGACCATTGGGTGTGACTGTATCTAGCAAGATAAATCCACTTGGTCTCCCTCTGTGCTAGTACACGTCTCCAGGTTGCCCCCTCTTGTATCCGTGAGCACCCTGTCAATTCCCCTTACCTTCAGCAAAGACCCCCTCGCAGTCATGAGTTCCTTGAAGGCCGCGGGGGGGGATGTTTTAGTTGTTCAAATCCTGGTTCTGCTTTCGCTGCTATGATACCCAAGAACATGCTCTCGGATTCTCCGTCGAAGCCTCTCGGGTTGTGAGGCCAACGATATAAGACCGCATGGCAGGTGGCAAAATAGATGACACTCGATGTGTACAGGTGATAGAGTGCGTAATTTCGTATTGGTCGTTGCCTGTTTGAATTGGAAAAAGAGGTAGTGGTCTCGACAGTTGGCGCATGCCACACCAGCAGCCCCACATTGGTGGTGGTTGGCTGCCGTGTAGCTACTACGAACCAAGTGGTCCTTTAAATTCTTGGACCGGCGATAGGTAATGCTGGTCTGGTCTGGACATACGGTAGTAATGCTTGGTCGGTTCTGAGTATCTGCCAGTATCTTTCTAGATAGAGTCTTTCTAATCATGCCCCCTGTGAGTTGTACGTAGTCGAACCTCACCTTAGTGTCTTATATCCCTGGTTTGGGTTTTGGGTGCCAAGAGTCCTTGCGGGGTGTATATTCGTTCGCATGTAGCCCTTCTTAATGGCTCGATCCGAATAGCCACGTTCTCGAAACCTTTGGCTTAGGTCTTTTGATTGGGTCTCAAAGTCTTCATCATTGGAGCAGAGTCTTCGGATCCTCAAAAACTGTCCACCATGTCATTTAGCCGTCGTTATATATATATATATAGATGAGTCACCTGCAGGAACTGAATTAGGTTCTTTCTTTCATTTTCATCATTTTTATATATATATTTTCTATGTGCGTTTTACTGTAATTACAGTTTATATGTATACATGCACTTTACACAGATCTTCATCTCTCATATTTTATGCTCACTTTATTAATGTGTGCCTTTTTATGTGTAATTATATAAATATATTTTTTTAGTGTGGGCTTATGTGCAATAATATCATTGTATATATTCTTCCAGGGTCTATAGGAGATATTGTAGTTATTTGTTTTTAACCATTATGTTATTTCAATGCTATTGCGCGTGCGCGCCTTTTTCAGTGCCTGATCATCTCCTATTGCGCATGCGCCACAATGTCCCCGGGTTTTTCCTCCCTTGTGTGAGGTCCCGTGCGACTTTGCTACTCCCGCTCCTTAACATTATTGTGTAGTGACTTTGCCTTGCCTACCTGTACGCCCTTGAAGGCGATTATTTTGGACACATGCATTTTATTTAAATTGGTATCTGTCCATTATTGCTTTTTGACTACTGTCTTTTTATGTTTTATAAAAGCATCACGATTTGTAATATACCCTGAGGGGCGCTGCCTCCTTTTTGCTTCAAGTATTTGGTGATATCGTTCGAGCATTAGCGTACTCGAAACTGCTCGTTGCTCGGACAAACTTTCCAGCTCGAGAAAATGGCTATCTCCCGCCTTTTTGATTTTTGCTGGCCAGAAACAGAGCCAAATCACAAGCCAGGAGACTCTGCACTCCACCCAGCATGACGTGGTACACCTTACACGTGATAGCAGGGTGTTGGCTGGCCTGATCAGGTGACCCTGGAATATACTGCCCCTCGCCCGTGCTGCTCGGATATTCTCTGGCTGGATGCCATTTGGGATGAGCAAACAGTGCTTCTGCTTCTTAGGGAAAGCGTTTAGGGTGTTTCTTTTAGATTTAGTTGTTAAAGGGGTATTCTCGTCTGGGCATTCACATTCTGTTCCATTAATCTGCCATATATAAACATTTCTTCAATTAGATGTTATTAAAAAAATGTTCCTGTGTGAAGATAATTTCTCATTGATATAGTCATATGGTCCCTTAGAAACGAGATAGCTTCCTTGGATACGGCCACCTCTGCTGGAGGGATTGCACAAATAAACAATAAGCTTTTGTATAAGAAATGTCCGGGTGTTACTGCATATCCTACAGCCATCCTGTGGTAATGATTGCTGAATCCAGGTGCTCAGGCAGGGCTCAATAGCACATGTCTGGCCACTGCTGCCAGAATGTGAGGTGGTCGTATCCAAGGAAGCTATCTCGTTTCTAAGAGACAGAATGACTACATTTATGAGAAATTTTCTTCACACAGGAACATTATTTTAAATAACATCCAATTGAAGAAATGTTTATACATGGCAGATTAATGAAACTGAATGTGAATGCCCAGATGAGAATACCCCTTTAAGCAGGAGTGATTCTACAAGAACCCAACAGCCCTTGTTAGGGCTACAATAGCGTTACTTTATTTTTTTTGCTTGTGGCTGGGCTTGCTGGCACTAGTAGTGCAGCTACTACCATATTGTTACTGTTTAGCAAGCTAGTCTCCAGAAATACCAATCCACATTCTCTCTGCCAGTGAAGTGTACTGTAAGTCACGTGTGGCATAATCTAATATGGTTTTTTGTTCACATTAGTATCGGGACATTCAGCAATCCAAATTTCAGTTTGCTCTCTGATTTCTTCTGCGTGTTTCGTTCGTCAAGAACTAGACGCACCAACAAACAAAAAGAGAAGTATTCTCCAAACACAAAAACAACACAAAAAAATAATGTAATTTCTCTCTTAATTTAACATCACACTTAACGACTGGCCTTTTTAGTTTTTTTCACCCATTTGTATGAAGCTTTCTTGTGGGACTTTTGGTTTTAACAACGTTTTCCAACTGTGCGCCACAAAAGTGATATGTCTATTTTATTCTTTGGTTCGCTACGATATCGACTGGATACCAATTTGTATAGGTTTTATTAATGTTTCATACATTTAAAAAATTTACGGAGCGTGAGCTGGTGGTGTAGGTGTAATTTTGCAACTTTTAATGTGGGTTTTCATTGCTATAATTTTTAGGACTGTGCGACCTTTTGATCACTTTTTATTACATTTTTTTTATATTTTCAAAATGGCAAAAAAATGCCATTTTCGACTTCTTTGGACGCTATTTTCTTTACGGGTTAAACACAGTGGACACGACCGATCACCTAATGTGTTTATGATTTTTAACTGTTTATTAATATTATCTCAGTTTCTAGGGAAAGGGGTAGTGATTTGAATTTTATGTTTTTTTATTATAATTCACATTTTTTTTAAAATTTTTTTTTATTTTTACTTTTTACTATTTTCAATCCCTAGGGACTTCCAATCAACCGGGACTTAACCAGGTTGTCTGATCGATCCTACAGATATACTGCCATAACTGCAATTGGGCAGTATATGGGGATTTGCACATTGCACATTGTAATGAAGGGGTTAAACGAGACAGCTTCGGGCCTTCGTGAGACCCTGAAGAACTGTCCATGGCAACGGATCGCCGCACTCCCCGTGAAGTCATCGACGGGAACGACGACATCGCCGGCAGCATTGTCTGTAGCACCGATCGCGGGGTGTTACCGGTAAGCCTTTGCTGTGATGGCAGCAAGCCTTAGGCTATGTAGAGGGCTAGGCCCGCAAGCCCTCTCCATGCATCGGGACCCTGCGCGTCGGGAAGGGGTTAATTTTTTGGGGGGGTGGGAAATCTCCGTTATAGCAATTAATTTTGTCTACTGTAGTTTGTCACGCTCGACCTGTACTATTTAGCAAGCTAGTCTCCAGAAATCCCAATCCACATTCTCGCTGACGGTGAAGCGTACTGTACGTCACAGTGCGGCATAATCAAATACAGTCTTTGTTCACATCAATACGGGACATTCAATTGTGTGGTTTGAATTGTGATGTGGGTTAGAACAAGCCATAGCAATCATCTTCTGAGGTTGCTGTCTGATTCTTCTGCACGTTTTGTTCTTCTATAAATCCCAAAAAAACAAACATTAAAAAAAAAATTACCCCCAAAAATTTACAGTTTATATTTCTCTTTTGTCTATAAAATAGACTTTTATATGGAAAATGTTGAAACCCTGGGCTAAGGGAAGAGGACGAAGACGTAGGCGTGGCTACAATTACTGCACGGGGTCAGAGGCCGTGGTCCTGGGGGGTGAGACACTACCTGCTGTGAGGGAGCAGGGAACACCAACAGAGCTACACTCCCTAGACTTATGTCTCAAAACATTAGTGGGGAATCGTAAGGGCTGGCCCATAGGAGCACTGTTGAGGCCACAACAGTGCGAACAGGTGATGTTGTGGATTGCAGACAATGCTTCAAGTCATTTGTCCACCAGTCAGTCTTCCATGCAGTCTACCCATGTTACCCAAGTGAGCAATCCTCCAGCTCCTCCACCTCAAACTCCTTCCCCCCAGTCTGCCCCCTCCCAGGAAAATTTGGAATTTGATCCGGCATACTCTGAGGAACTGTTTTCTGGACCCTTCCCTGAGTTACAAACCACTTCTCAGGTTGCTGCTGAGCTCTTTCCCAATGCCCAGGTTTTCCACCGGTCGCAGTTGATGTAGTGGAAGAAGGGTGTAAAGAGGTGTCGGACGATGAGGAGACATGGTTGTAAGACACTGGTGAAGTTTTTGTCAGGGCAGGAAGTCGGAGGGGAGAGCAGACTGAGGGATCGGAGGATGCTGAGGTGACAGACCCAAGCTGGGTTGATAGGCCGGGTGAAGATAGTGCTTCTGAGACGGAGGTGAGTCCTATACCAGAACAGGTTGGAAGAGGCAGTGGTGGGGCCAACCGGAGAGGCAGGGCCAGAGCTGGTGCATCAGCGCCAAATGTTTCACGAAGTGAAGCTCCCGTGGCGAGGGCTAGATGTTCTCAAGTCTGGAGGTTCTTTAAAGAAACAGTGGAAGACCAACGGACTATGGTGTGAAACCTGTGCCACACCAGGATCAGCAGGGGTTCCACCACTACTAGCTTAACCACCACCAGTGTGCACAGGCTAAACACCCCACTCAATGGAACCAAGGCCGTTCACCTCTGGCCGGGCCCACCACTGCTCCTTCCCCTGTGTCATTTGCTGCCTCTGCTAGTCAGCCCCCTGCCCAGGACCCCGGCACAAACACCTCCCGCTCGAAAACCACACCTTCGCCTCCACGATCCTCCACAGCGTCCACCAATGTCTCCATGCGCAGCGTTCAGCTGTCTATACCCCAGATGCTGGAGCACAAGAGGAAATACAGTTCCACCCAAGCCCTCAACGTCCACATCTCCAGATTACTGAGCCTGGAGATGCTGCCCTATAGGCTGGTAGAGACCGAGGCCTATCGCAACCTCATGGCGGCGGCCGCCCCTCGGTATTCAGTCCCCAGCCGCCACTACTTTTCCCAATGTGCCGTCCCAGCCCTGCACCAGCACGTGTCAGACAACATCATCTGTACCCTGACCAACACCATTTCTGACAAGGCCCACTTAACCACAGACACGTTACCGGCTGTTTTATATGGGTCACTCATTTTCACAATGCATGCAAATCTGGATGACTCAGTGCGCGTTTTCCCCCCCACATGCCTCCACACATCATCCCCATAGCTTACTCCACAAGTTGTCCCCTTAGCAAACGAGCTGTGTCCGGCAGAATTTTTGGGTGTTTCACCAGATACGTAATGGAACTCGGCCCATCTGTCGCCGCCATGCTGGAGATCTGAAGTTTCAGTCATAGCGGCGCAATATGGATGCCCATACTGTCACTCTTAGTCATGGAACCATTTTCTAAAAAAAAAAAATAGAACCGCAATGCTATTCCATTATTCGTAGATGAAGTATTCAAACAACC
>WNYA01004197.1:0-20023 GCA_019512145.1 Engystomops pustulosus | reverse complement strand
ATTAAAAATTCAGAAACTAAAACAATATGCTGCTCCCTAAAATATTCCCTATTTTATCATACCAAAGAGCCCCCAAATGGTAATTTTATATAAGTCCCCCTCACACCCTATGGATTCATTAGATAAGTACAGCATTATGTGGGCCCCCCAAGCAACTCTGGGCCCCGGCCCTTGCCCTTGTATGTCCAGTGCCCGCGCCGGCCCTGATCACGGTGCTAAAATTGTAACAAAAGTGCATCATGAAAACTTAGTCCTATGTCAGACCAACACTGAATCCTTAGGGCTTGATTGTAGGATCAGGGTTCCCAGGCCTCACAGTGAAGTCGTGAGAAGTTCCCATCAGATAAAGGAAAACTTATGTCAAATACACCTGCATGTAAAATGCAATGCTTACATCAAACTGTACAGAAGGATAGATAGAAAGGTAAGGGTGTCGTAAGAGAGGGGCCTTCAGTCTGTTCATGAATTGAGTGTTAGTGAGTTTTAAGAGTATAAGGTTTGTTTAGAATTATTTTATAATTAATGACTTTTTTTTTTTTATTCTATTACTCAAAGTGGACCAGTCACCTAGCACAACATACTGAATGACATCCCTCATGTGTCCCTGACATTTCTATGTGAATTAGCCAAGGGGGAGGTCACCTTTTTTCTCTAGGGGTGTGTCTATACGTATGTCTATGTGTATGACAATAAAAGGTTACCGCCCACTTGGATATCATGTACTAAAAGCTTATCCCATTTTATAAAGATATCAATCTTTATTTATGCAGATATTAAAGGGGTTTTCCCATGGGGTGTATTTTACATGTCCTTAGTCCCGGAAGTGGTAACAACTTTCTGCCGCTGGGTGGAATGTAGAGATTGCCGCACGGTGCTCTTATAGACTCGAATAGAGAGTGGTGGCACATGGGCAGCAAACTCTCTGTTCATATAGGCCATGGGAAGGGGGTCAGTGGACCTGCCTGGGGCGGGCTATAGAATGGCTCCCCCTCTGCCCAATCCAGTAATCATGAATCAGGTTTTTTGAGTAAGTGGGTTCTCCATGCTGCTTCTTAAACCAATACTGTAATCATGTGAAGAGACACTATTTTTAAGTGGCAGGCCCTGCTTTTTAACAGATAATTACACCCTTGATGCTGCCCCCCATCTTGTTGCAGGTGGTGCTGCCTGAGGCAAGAGGCTCAACTTGCCTCATGGCTGGAGCACCCCTGGTGCATACATGGTATGGGTACCAGAGGTGAACATGTTATAAATATATAAGATGGGAAAACACCTTTAAGCACCGTATATAGGATTTTTCAAACATGAGAAAGATCTACTTACTTTGAGGGTCGAAAATATTTAATCTGTAAACTATCATATAAGTATGAGATGCCGCTGCCAAGCTTCTTTCTCATATGTATGAGGCTCTCCCTACAGAAAAGAGGATGGGTCATGTTAAATTTGAGCATGTCTGATCTTTTGTTTCCCAGTAACTTAGGGTTATGGGGTGGTGGCTATGATTTCAAGTACACCAGGTTTTTACAACCAAGCAATATAAACCAGATGTCCACTCTTCTATCACATGATCTTACCCAAGTTATGTACAAAACTTTTAATAATAGTAGATTTTTTATTTTTTTTAATAAACTGTGAGTAGATAAGAAATATAATCATTAAGTCATCTAGAAGGGTCTAGATGCCTTTTTACACCTAAATAACATAGACGGTTATGTTATATAGAATTGTTTCCCCTAAATCCCTTCCTTATCCAATCCCTTCCCTTCCTTGGTTGAACTTGATGGACATGTATCTTTTTTCAACCATATGAACTATGAAAACTATGAGAAACTGTACAAAACTGAATCAACACCGTGATGTTCTCCACTAAAAATACCACGATGTTTACACCAAAAATTTCCAAAACAAATGAACTCATTGAATCCTATTAGAGATTTTTGTAGGTCATGTTGTTCCTTACTAAATATCAGGCTCATTTGCTTTTGCAGACATTGTTAGGTAACTCAACGAGCAGATGTCCGGATGTCTGTGCTTCTGACTATGACATAGTATTTTGTTGCTTTATGTATTGATATTATTATTGTGTTTTTTTTTCCCCTCCCTTTTTGGCCTCCTCCATACAGAACGGACCAGCAGTATAAGCAGCAATCAATTTGAGAATGGAGACGGCTGTTATCTCCAGAAGTCAAAAAGGAAGAAGAAAGTAGAAATGCGTCAGATGTCCTCCGGCCACAGCAGCGCCAAGATCGAAAGAGTCCGGAGTAACAGCTCAGCCGCCAACCTGATGGCGAAGAAAAGAGTCATCCGCATGTTGATTGTTATTGTCATCCTGTTCTTTATCTGTTGGACTCCAATTTTCAGTGCCAATGCCTGGAGAGCCTTCGATGCCCGAACCGCGGGAATCCTCCTCTCTGGAGCACCCATCTCTTTTATCCATCTGCTGTCCTACACCTCAGCGTGTGTCAATCCAATTATTTATTGCTTCATGAACAAACGATTTCGACTCGGATTTCTGGCTACCTTTAACTGTTGCCCAGGAAGAGATGTGCAAAACCAAGGGATGGTACCTGGAGTAGGAGAAGAAGATGGTAGGACCACTGGGGCTTCCTTATCCAGGTACACCTACACCAACATAAGCATCTCAGCTACTGCCCCGACATGAGCAGACAATGGGCGCTCTCCAGAAAAAAGTACTGTAAGGCATTTATAAACATTGTCCATCACAGTATGTTAGTGTTGGAAGGAACTTGGTACCGCACTGTGGATTATAAATAGACTGTATTAATAAGAATGCTATGACGGCAGCCTGGACGACCATTGCTAGATCAATCATGGTACAGTGTCTGCTTGTTACCTTATCATTCGTTAGCTACAGATCTGAATTCAGTTCAATCACCCAAAACTGTCTGTATATTTCTGTAGAATCCCCCATTTGCGATGGGTAATACCTCATGGAGAGATAAAATATGTGACTTCTCAAGACTGTCGGATCTATGACCATTGTGTACGAGAATCCTCTAGTGTTAGGAACAGGGATTTGATAACCACACTCATGCATGTTCTTGTAAAACAGCAGGACCTTGTGTCATTTCTCTAAAATGTCCTGTAATAAAAGTTTGTTTGGAACAACAATATAAAATAATTACAGTGGACAAATATATCATGCAATTATCACTCATACATCATGCATAATATGGAGTAAGCTCGGAGGGTAAGGCCAGTTTCACACAGTGTTTTAGAATCAGATTTTGAAGAGATTGTCCACCACCAAATAGTCTGACACGTGGTATGGTGTTCCAGAATAAGAGAGATGTGCGTGAAAAGTCCTGGAGATGGTTGTGAAAAAAAAAACGGATTGTAGGAGAGTGGAGAAGAAGGTCTTGTGAGGATCGGACATTACATGTGGGATCGTAATGACTAATTAGGTCATAGATATATAAAGGGGACAGGTTATAGGAAGCTTTCCAAGTCATAGTTTATATTTTATACAAAATTTAAGTAATTTAACCAGGTGGCCAAATTAAGGATGGGTCCGGAGAGACATCAGAGAGTTAGCTTGGTGACCACAGAGAAAAATATTGCAGTTGTACAACAGTTAGATGGTGAGCAGGGCCGTCATCAGCATTGCATACCTGGGTAAGTGTTGGGGCCCAGAGCTGCTGGGGGCCCACCTATGGCTGTACGTAAGGAAGCCATGAGGTGAGGGGCGGTGTATCTAATGAATACATTGGGTGAGAGGTGGGGCTTATAGAAATGACCATGAGGGAGCTGTTTGGTATGATAAACTAGGGAATATTTTTAGTTTCTGAATTTTTAATGCCGCCACACGAGTTGGCTGCAAAAGGGCCTACTGAGCCACTGTCGCCCAGGGGCCTACTGAGACCTGGAGCCGACCCTGATGGTGAGGGCATGCAGTTTTGTAGACTCTGGGTTGAGGAATGATAGGATTCAAGGTATGTTCTTGGTGGATTTGGCAGGTTGTATTGACAGCATGGTGGTGAGACTTAAAGGGGTTGACCATTACTTTACTTAAGCTGCCTTTACTGCCATGTACATAATGTCATTAAGCAGTCATGTAACTCTTTCACTGTGTGCAGTACCTCCATCTTTCTTTCTTTACATGCATGAGCTCTGCTGAAACAACACTCTGTTCCTACCTCTCCTCACATCGAGACTCTCCCTCCTCCTCCCCGACCCTGTCAGTGTGCATCTTCCAGGAAGAAGATAAAAAGGCTGCAGTGAACAGAAACAAAGACAGAGTGACCTCACATGGGCATCCAGCAGAAACTCAACAGACAGGAAAAGGCTGCAGCTTTCATAGTCACACATATATATGCATAAACTTGTTTATTAGAAGAGATTTATGGAAAAGTGGCCAACCCCTTTAAAAGGCAGGACTAAGTCTAAGGTTACTCTAAGACAGCAGGTTTTTGTATGAGGGAGAGTATGGAGCTGTGAGTTGAGATGGATAGGTCTGGTGGGGGATGTGTTAGGTAGGTGAAAGATGATGAGTACCTTTTTATCCAAGTTAAGTTTTAAAAAGTGTGAGAAGGAGGAGGATATGGCTGACACTCTGGCATTCTAGCTAGAAGAGACGTGATGTCTGAGCCAAAGATATAAATATATATAAATAGTCATACACTTTTCGAACAAGATCCATTTAGGGCGAACCTTTTAGATAATCCTCTCGTGTGTCGCTTAAGTGAGAAGGGCATAAAGCCTCTGCACCCAACTAATAAAACATCATGCAGTCATCACGATGCACCTGAATTATTAAGAGCTGCTTATCTCCTAATAATCCTGGTGGACCTCACTTCTCCGCTTCAAGTGTTGACGTGATGCATGACCATAATATATCCGTTCTAATTACTTTATGGCACATTTCCACTGGGCAGCCTGGACTGGTGATGAGAATATTGGTGAAATAGATGTTTTAGCAGATACGTAGATTCCATCGGCCTGACTTGTGTCTTCTGATAACCTAGAAGTTTTAGGTGAGGGGTTGCAGCTACAGATAGAAGTCCCCAGGCCAAGGTGCCACATAAAGACAGCAGGATCATGAATAAATGATGATTTATGAAGACCTAGTTATTGATTTCTTATTGGGGTGGTGGAGCTTTGTGTTACACCTCTGGGGGAGCCCCCGGTAGTTCTCCTGCCCATTAAGAGCTTTATAGCAGAAGTTCTTCAGGACTATGAAGTAAATTGACAATACACATTGTCACTGGCAGAACCTTCTAGGAGTAATCGTAGGAGCGGAGAAATCTTCTAAACAGCATTGTCCGGCTGGATGATGAGGGTGCTTTTATCTGCTGGAGCTCAGTGTAGCGTCCTGGCACAAGGCAGACGGCTACATAATGAGTGGCTGCCGAGACATTTGTCAGCTACCGGCTTTGTGCTTCGCTTTGGCATCTGTTAAAGAGAACTTATCACCACATTTCACTCTGTGTTTATACATAAACTTACTTGTAAATTTCTGATGTCACTCCTGTCTTGAGGTGCCTGGTTTAGAAATTGTCAATTTAGTGTAGTTAACTCTATCATTACCACTTCTTTGACTGTATGAATGACTGTACGGCATAATCTCAAGTAAGAAGATGAACATGGGGTTCTACTATTTCCCTTTTCTGCAAACCAAAGTGGCCACGTGGAGGAGTAGACAAAGCGAGAGCCGAGAGGTGTCAACCTTGTAGTGATTTGAGAACATCTGCACTGCCATGGAAATGGCTATTCACATCTAAGACGGTCACTCCATTCGCTGCTTTGCGCTAAGGGAACCCTGGACGTCTACCTAAAGTACGGGACCCCACAAAGACAGGACTAAGCTGCCATCAAGTCATGTGACTTTGCAGTCCTTGGAAATAGAAGCAGAACTGCTACTCAAAAGTATAAGACCCCACTAAAGTGGGACTAAGCTGCCATCCAGTCATGTGACATGGTAGTTCTTGGAGGTAGGAGCACTGCTGCTTCCCGAAAGTATAGGACCCCGACTATAACGAAACTAAGCTTACATCAAGTCATGTGATGTTGCATTCCTTTGAAGTAAGAGCACTGTTGCTCTCGAAAATATAGGACCCCACTAAAACAGGACTAAGCTGCTGCAATGTCCTCCACCGGGAACTAGCCTTTTCTTGGGGCCTGGAGGCAACCGGGGCCCAGAATACCGTAGTGGCTAGCGGTTGCGGCCTAGGTATGCTGATGTCACGGTGCTTGGTATGGGGACTGGAGGCTGTCCTACAACCTGGCAGGTCTTCAGCAGGTGGTGTGTGCAAGAAATAAGGAGGGAGAGGCTGATGTACTGGTTCTCCCTGGGGCAACCCCTGAGTGTCTGTAAGATAGGTCCCTGGGTAATGGATGGGGAAGCCCGTGGTGGTAGACAGCCGTATCCAGGGATCAGACGGAGGCAGCGTTGTGCAAATCAACTCATGGTTCTTAATTGAAAAACAGGGAGCAGGCAACGGGCCCAAATGGTCATCAGCAGATTCTGGTACTGGAGTGATCATGGAGAGTGGTCCTCAGCAATAGTGCACCATCCAGGTAGTAGATGCAGGCTGGGATAATGGAGATGGAGCTGTGCCCAAACTGTGGTAGCTCAGGTCTGGATTAGAGTCTCCTGACTTTGGTCCTGGGATTGGGTTCTGTGTCAGCACTGATGGTGTGCTGTGCACTGTCTCTCTTTTCCCTCAGTCCATGTGGTCTGGACTGCTGGCAGACTCTAAAGAGCTTGTGGTAAAGAAACCTGTGCTCCCACTGCACAGGGGTTTTATACTCCCCCTGGTCAGGTGGTAGTACCTCTCCAATCACACTCCAATTTACAATACAGCCATATAATGGGATAACATCTTACACCCATTTAACGATTGCCTGTACAGGCAGAGGTTACAGCTGCAATTACATAATGACCCAATGTTAGAAACTTACTAAAGGGTTCATGACTCCCTCCAACAGCTCCTAACCTGGAGAGGTCGCTATTAGCAACTACCAGCCTGCCTATGTATTGGCATGGGTGTTGCACTGCCATCAAGTCATGTGACATTGCAGTCCTTGGAAGTAGGAGCACTGCAACTTCCTGAAACTCCTGATCACTGGGGTCCCTGGTGTCAGACTATTACCGATGAAGCTGAAACTTAACAATTTTATATCCATCTGTCTGAACTAGAATCCAGGGGAGCAGTACATTTTTTGTTGAAATATTGATTTACCTAAAATCCAAAACCTTGACATCATCGGTGTGAGCGGGGCGCGTCTCTAGGGAGAGTACTACAACCTCTTTAGATCAGATGTGCACGACTATACGTTTCATGGATCACTGTGACCGATCCTCGTAGAGCGTGCTCGAATCAGAACCGTTTTTCACAGATCACTCATAGACTAATACTCCGACATCCATAAAACATCTTGTAATAGAAATAAAAATCCCATCACCACAGATGCCACTTTTATGTTACAGAACCATCCGAGCAATAAAAACCATAATCTATACACGGCTCCTTTAAAGTTTTCTTCCTCCGAATGTCAGTCTATCTTATTGTGTCCTGCGAGATGCAGAATTTCGGGAAACAGGATATGGACTAGCGTAAAATTGTGATCCAAGAGATGACAAATATTTCACATAGAACTAGACATGTTCTGCACATCAGCAGATTTCTTCTCTTCGGCGAATATTACAGATTCACCAAGGTTTTGGGGCCCATTTCATATGTATCTGCATCAGGGACCCTTAACTTCTGAGGGTTTTGTATTATGTATACTATGGGTTTTATGACGTTATTATAACATATAGACATGCTTTTTGCTAACATACTCTCGTGTTGCTGGAGCTGACAAACACATTTTCAGGCTGCTGCCCATTGTATGTAACCAAACTGATGGCAACTTGTGACCCGTGAGCGGATCAGATGATCCTCTACATTCAGCCTTGCCAAGTAACAAACGATGTTTTGTCTCTTATTTACTTATGTTTGTCCTTGCTCGCTGCTTGGAAGTATATCTCTATTTGTGCTTTTTTAACTTGTTCCAACATCCGTGTGATTGAATACACCTGTGTAACCTTCAACCATTGCTCTTTATCTTCCAGCGCTCGCACTTGCTGCACACCATTGTACCGACTGCATTAGTTAACACATTAAAAATACAAAAAAAAAAAAAAAAAAGTACTGTGGGAAGCCTGTTTATCTGGTGCCTTTGAATTATACAGAAACTTATACAGAAAATGACACTGCCAAAATGATTAATGGCCCCTATGTTATGTGCAGGAACCCGATGTGCAACTAAATACTGCCATCTAGTGTCACACGGGACGAGCTGACACGTCCTCTCCAGTGTGGTCCTGCAGCAGAGTGATAATATCAAGAGGAGATACATAATATGCTCTGTGTTCAGACACATGTCAAAGCTTAAATATATGGTGGTGTCATATTCCGTAACAGTGGGAGCAAATTAGGACTACCATGGGCCCTGGGTTGTATGAATATTATCGCCCCTACAATTCCGGAATCACTTCCTACAGACGGTACTAGAATCAAGACTCTTGGGGAATGGAGGAAATGTCCTTTCTCCCTGCTTTCAATCTGTGGTTTGAGGACCTTCAAAGGTCCTGAAATGTCTCTTGTGTACATGTGTATTGAGAGCGGGAACAGATGTTCAAGGATTTTATGGCTGAAGGTCCCAAACCACTTATAATATGATCCACTATTGAGTAACAAGGGATTAGTCCTAGTCTTGTAGAATTTACATCAAAGAGTATCTGAACTTTATTTCCTTATTCACAAAAGGAAACAAAAATAACACCAATGTTTGCTCTCATGTGCAAACAAAAAAGGGTTTGCCCTAATAATGTCCAGTGTTTCACACTCCCCTACTACTGACTAATGTACAATATCTGTGCGAATCAATTTTTGCAAAAAAAAAAAGTACGCAGAACGTGTGCAAAAACGAAGCATTAAAAAGTTTAATTTTCAACTTTTTGGGCATGTCAGTGCACAATTTTTGATTTTTACAATACTCCTTCCTAAAGTGGTGGGGAAAAGTGGCCTGTTGAGTTGGTTTATAGCAGACAGTTGCAAATAAAAAAAAAAAAAAAAATGTCATAAATTTCCTAAATTCATCAAGCATTGTGTGACATTCAGAACATTTGGACCAAATTTCAGCACCACAGACAACAACAAAACTAAGATACTCAAATTTCCCCTAGTGAGTGAAAACCTTATGATGTTATGTTAAACCTTGTTACCTTTTTATACTTTGTTTTCACACTTTCAGTTTTAGGATCATTTCTGGACAAAAATAAATAAATTTTTTTTTAGATATTTTTTTAAACAACAAAAACCAAATTATGGGTCAGTGGAAGGGGTCACCCACTCCCCGGGCCTGGATGTGTCCGGCTGAGTGCCAGTCCAAGTCATGTTCCCCACTAAAGGGACGGACACTAGCTTTAACCCCACTAGAAAAAGTGGGGTTTTTATCCATTTTTCCCAATTATCTTAATTAAAAATGGCCAAAAAAAGAATGCATTTTTTAACTGAAAACATATTTTGTATTAAAACTCACCCATTTACCTGTAAAAAAAAGTGGGAAAATTAGCTCAGAAAAGTAACTTTTTACTTCAGATGATTCACTTTTAAGAGGCTGGAGGAGGACTGTCACTTTAGATGTCCATGTCTTTGGCTCTGTAACAGCTAGAAACGTGGTTTATTGTGACGATGTCATTTTAAAGATGAGAATTTAATCTTCCCTAAATTTATGAAGGGTTTAACACTAATACAATAAAAGGGGTGCTGCTCTGAAAAGGGGGAATCAATCAATTCTGGTGTAAACTACATCTAGTACAGGCGGTCCCCTACTTAAGAACACCTGACTTATATACGACCCCTAGTTACAAACGGACCACTGGATGTTGGCAATTTACTGTACTTTAGCCTTAGGCTACAATAAACAGCTATAACAGTTATCACAGGTGTCTGTAATGAAGCTTTATTACTAATCCTGGTTCTAATGACAATCCAACATTTTTAAAATCCAATTGTCACAGAGACCAAAAAAATTTGGCTGGGGTTAAAATGATAAAGTATACAGTTCCGACTTACATACAAATTCAAGTTAAGAACAAACCTACAGACCCTATCTTGTATGTAACCCGGGGACTGCCTGTAGTTACAAAGTATGGCTAGACAGATTTACCAACCAGCATAAGACTGTCTTTACTGTGTATTACTCTGTGACACCACATAAATCTGCAGCATAGTCAGAAACTGGAACACAATGTCCCAGATATATCATTGTGTCTGAACGGCTTTGGAGCTTGCACATGTATTTATAAAGTGTTTGTGCAACAACCCTGCCAATGCAAGGGTTAATCAGGTGTTGCAAACTCAAATCCTTCCACATGCAAAAGGTTTCTCTATGAGATCGATCAACTCCAGTGTGGAATAGTGGTAATGCAGCTGTAAGTCTCTGCCTGTGAAGTACTGTTGTCCAATCAGAGTTCAAGTATCATTGTAATGTCAGAAGCAAGCTGGTTGGATAACAAGCTGCCGCAAAGGGAATTTATAAAGCCCCTTGTGGCTGGAAAGTTCCAGGCTACAGAGATCTAAGGAAGCAGAGGTGTCTGTGGCAAGCTGCCCTGACACCTTGGCCTGTCAGTAGACCAGGCCCAAAGCAGAGATCCACCATCAGAACGCTGTTCTAATTCTGCTGCTGAAGTGGTTAACTCTCCAACGCCAGCATGAAGCTGTTTATCCAGGCTGTGTGAATATCTTTCTGAGGACCAAAGATCCAACCCAGCTCTTCCCAGCTGTAGTTTGCTGCTGTTGTTGCCGTTGCCCAGTTCTAATAAAGGACTAAGTTGTGCTTTACCAATGTGCTCCTGAGTGATCCCTGGATCAGGCTGTATACCACCAAGGACGTCCCTCGACCAACATCAGAGATCCCCATCTACACATTGGGGTTGCCCCAGGGAGAAACCTAAACTTTCAGCCTCTCCCTCAATTTTATTGCACACACCACCTGCTGGAGACCTGTCAGGCCGTGGATGAGGCCTCCGCTCCTGATACAAAGCCCCGTGATCATTGCCATGCGCTAGATGGTGAGAGAGACCATCAAGAAGATATTGTGGTGTGAAGTCCTCTGAAGAGTTGGAAACTTATGGATATAGTCATGTAATATCTAGTGCACTAATGTCAAACACAAGGACTGTGACCTCATTTTATGTGGCCCTCAAGCTCCACAGCCACGGCCACGATTAAGATCTCTAAAAGTAGTGTCACAAAAACTAAGGTCAGTTCTTTTTTGGAGCTCCTACTCCAGGCTCAAATCTCAAGCATAAAGCTAACATGTCCCCTCTCCGCCTCCCCCCTCCCATCCCATAGCTGCAGTGAATCGGTCCTTACCCATTAAGGATGATGAGGCCCTTGACAAAAGTTTGACCGTCCTGGTCTAGTACTACCTGAAGAGGAGCAGAGGCTTCAAATACGGGTATTAGACGGTGAGAAAGTGTCCGGCCATCGGGTACCATGGGACATGATGCATTTACAAACCACAATTGATCAGATCTCCTATGAAAAATAATCGTTGTACTTGGATGGGCAAACAGGATAAAGCGGTTTGTGTTTGACCTTCTTTGACTGTTGCAAATTCTTAACGTAATTGGTGTCTACACCCGTTGAAAATTCTATGGTACGGTCCAGTCATTTGCTTTTCTTAGCCGTCAGTGCTATAAAGTTGATGGTCTATCCACCCACATGAAGCAGTCCCTCTAGACCAGTGGTGGCGAACCTATGGCACTGGTGCCAGAGATGGCACTCGAAGGCATCTCTGTGGGCACACTGGCTGTCTCCCAGGCACAGAGTTTGCCAGACATGGAACCTTCCTGCAGTCTCAGGCAGTCCAAGTAGTGCCCTGCTATTTTAAAGTGACCCATCCTGTGCTGCTTGGTCCTGTCCAAAGAGTGAAAAGGTGTGGGCAGGGTCGGATTGGAGCTCAAAGATTCTGGTAGCAATAAGTTTGTTATTGCCTAAATTGCCGTGTTGGCACTTTGGGAAAAGCTAGTGTTTTTTGGGTCTCATTTTGGGCACTCGATCTCTAAAAGGTTTGCCATCACTGCTCTAGACCTTAGCCTTAGAGAGCTCACTATAACCACTTACTACGGTATATTTCCTCCATCACCGGTTATACAAAGTGTCCCGATGACTCCGAGCTCCGGCCTTTCCTGTGCAGTCACAGGCAGACGGGTCTCATACACATGTCCCATTGCGTGCCGCGCAGGTTACACAACAGCTGTGCGCGGGGATTGTGCCTCCTGGATGTGACAGTGATGCTAAATACATTACTCCCAGGTAATCAGTTCCCCAATTAAAGCCATGAACGTGGTAATAATTGCAGGTGCGACATTCTGCAGGAAGCATAAGGTGCTGTAATGGAAGCAGAAGAAAACCTATGAATAACAGATTGTACAACCTCATGTTATTTTGGATGCTAGCCATGAACTTACATAAAGTAGTCATCCTGTCCACACACATACTGCGGCGACACAATGACTGCTCAATGCGCTGGCTTATTCTCTGGAAAACAGTGCCCCCTCTGTCCACAGGTTGTGTGTGGCACTGCAAGACAATTAAGCTGCTATGCCAGACACAACACGCAGGGAAGAATACATCAAGATAGTTTTAACCCTTTAGTGACAGGTGACTTGGCGGTTTTACTAGACCTTCAAGGCTTATTTACAACTTATTTGTTCCATATATTCTGGGTGTATTTCATGGACCAGGTGCTTCTACTGGTGAAGGTTCACAGCATCCTAGTTACTAAAAAACAATTCGTGTTTCAATAAAAACTTGCTGCAATTTGCCCCTTTTTTGAGTTACTTTGAGTGAGTAGATCACTGATACTTATTATATTGTGAAACTCTGTTTTCTTTTGGAATAACTCTAGCAGGGCTGTAGCTTGGTTGGCTTTGTTGTGATAATCTGTCCCAGTGGCTCACGGGAATTTCAGCGTGGACCAGTGGTCAGTTTTGCTGGGAGTGTCATCTATGGAGCCAGGTTGGCTCTGCTGCATCAGCAGCATGAAAGCAACCAATGTGCAGAGAGGCACTATCTCAGTATCTGAGAAATTAGACCCAGAGCTCTAGATAGACCCTGTGACACAACCCCCCCACCCCTTCACACACTTTAGTTTCCCATCTTATATTAAAGTGTTTCATGAATTTATAAAGTTCGATGGAATGAATTATAGCGAGTATAACACCCCCAATTTATTACAATAATTGTATATACACTGTTGTAATATTGTATATACAGCACCTCCAAATTCATTCATTAAGGGTGTATTCATATAACATAAAATGCAAAATGCATTACCAATGCATGTAGAGTATATACTTTATATTCCCCACAGTAGACCGGTAGCAACGCACTGTAATGCGGTCATATGCAGAGTGTAAGCGGTTGTCCTAACACATACAAAGGGTGGCCCAAGAGTCCTGTGAGGTAATAAATGTAGAAATGTAATTTACGAAAGCTACACTTGAGATCTACTTACCTATTTGACCCTGGCCTGGAGTGGTGCGCCTGCTCATGATCTTTTAGTATTTGAAAGTCTTTGGACAAGAGTAATTACTAAAATAATAGCACAGATAGTACTCTGGAGCCATTTGTGCCTGTATGTTACTTTGGCATAGATAGTACTGCATTACTCACAATATTACTTTGGGCAAACATAGAATGGCTCTTAAAGAACCTGATACCGATAAGTACTCGAGCAATGACTCCTACAAAAATATCTACAGATAGCGATCCTCTATAACCAAGTCTCCTAGTAGAGTGTAGCACCGCCACAGTAAAGAATCTAGACATAGATAGTACTTTGTGCCGACATTGATGAGGAGAGTCGGAAAATTCACAGTTAGGATGCAATCCCTGTCTTTACCTACAAAATATTTTTTAGGTAGATTGGTTGGTGCCTTATTAACTGAATTTCTCAGTGTGTAGGAGCAGCATGTAGGGTGATTACATTTCCACTTCACCCGATGACCAAAAATAATAATTAAAAAAAAAAAAAAAAAGGGGGTGTAGTATCTGCATTGCTTTCTAATTTCTGATAGATTTCAGGTGGTGTTGTGACTTTATATGGCTTTTTGCACCTCCTTTGCTACACTTGTTCCAAAACTTTTACCAGTCTCATTCCTCATTACTACACAATTTATAAACATCTATGGTTTCACTTCTTTGCCAGCTTAGTTTGGATGGGTTGTTAGAGAACTTCTGCTGAGAATTGCTGACCTGTTACATAACCCTAATTTCACCCGCTGCACGTTACCAATTTCATGTCCCAACCATGAAACCACGGACCTCCCCCCCACCCCTCGCATTTGGCTCAGAAATAAAATGCTCTCTTCTGCTGGCGTGAGACATTCACCATGGTACCAACATTTTTTTTTTTTGTATAAAAAGGAATATGACACACTTGTCTGTGGAAATAGAGCATTAACAAAATTTAATGTGTAAAATTGTCAAAAATATATACACAAATAAAACAGTTACAAGGATTAGACACAATGGTATAAAAATGTAACCTTGCTGCCAAGGTTTAGGAGAATAGAGTGCACCTTGATTCCAGACTAAAGATCTGGCTCACATTAAGCAAAGCTAATGACGGCAAAGCTCTTAACATGTTAGTTACTCTGTATTATGTGGCTGTGCTTCATGTAATAGCGAGACATACGAGAAAAACATAGGAAGTCATAAAACACTTAACGTGTTCGCATTTAACCTTTTATTCAGACACCCAAATAGCAGAAGATTTTCGTTCTTGGTGAACATTTCCTTGAGCGGAGCAAAAAGAAATAGATTTCGCTGGTCTATTTTATTGCTAAAAAACAAAACAAAAAAAAAACAAAACAAAAAACAGGCGCACCGATGTACATTCCAACTCCTCTAGACTGGAAATAAAAAAAGGTGGCTTCTCTATATGACATCATTGGAGCAGTTTACTGAGCCAACGAGATTACACCCAAAGATGGGGGGGGGGGGGGGGGGTGGCTAAAGGAACAAGAGACACATATCATCCAAAAAGGGTTACCCAGCAACCCCACTAGAATTGAACCCATTAACAAGCCAGAGGTTCCATAAACCAAGAGGACTATTTTTTTTAATGCAAATTGAAAGAGAACGTGTTAGATGCATAGAGAGGTGGCAGAAGTTTTACGATATTCACGAGAATGTAACGATTCACCAGGAACGAGTAACACATGAATATCTATGAAATATTGATTTTATGTACTTGGGTCATTCGGTCATACTAGGGCCACTGTGTAAGCCTCAATAATAGGGGACAATGCAAAAATGACACTTTTGGCCTCCTTCACATAAATGGGGGGCTATGGATATGTTTAATATACAACAAGAGCCTCCCACCCCCGTAGGCCAGTAATTACATTACTTTAGAGATCGGACTCTATATCATATATTAGCTTCCCCTCTTTAAATCCTTAAATGGGTACCTCCCCCACCGATTCTGGCACAGCTGAATTTTTACCTCAACCCCCCGTGTAATCATTTCAGTTCTTAATATGCTCTCAACTGTCAGGTGGGTGGTGCTAGGACTATCCAACTGACAGTCTGGAGCCAGATTAGCATTTTTGGCGCCAAATCCAATAGAACCGATTTCTCGGGTTAGAGTAAAAAAAAAATTCCTAATGCACCAGAATAACCACTACTGAAGGGACCGCAGAAGGAGAAGAAAGGTCCACTTAAAGGGAACCTGTCACCAGGAGACCCATTTTTAGCACTCCCCCAGTCCCCACAGAGCATAGTACATGCACTGCCAAAGTGTTTTCGTATAAAAAATAGGTTTTACAGAAAAAAACATATGTTATATTGTACCTTTCATTAGCATCTGCTGTGTGACCAGGCAGTTGCCTTTTGGGAGGGACTGGAAAGGAGCAGTTCCCCCCCCCCCCCACCCTTGGGAAACATGTGACCTTTTCAAATATATGAAAACACCCAACACTCGGGATTGGCTGTAGAGGAGCAGGGGGCGTCGCCAAGTGATGGGTGTTTTCACTTGGCGTCGCCAAGTGATGGGTGTTTTCATATATTTGAAAAGGTCACATGGAGAAGCTTTTTCCCAAGGGTGGGGGGGAACTGTTCCTTTCCAGCCACTCCTATTGGGCAACTGCCTAGTAACGCAGCAGATGCTACTGAGAGGTACAATATAACATCTTTTTTTCTGTGAAACCAATTTTTAATACAAAAACACTTTGGCAGTGTATGTACTATGCTCTGTGGGGACTGGGGGAGTGCTAAAAATGGGTCTCCTGGTGACAGGTTCCCTTTAAGGAGTTGTGTGAGCAGAAAAATCAGGTAAACAATCTCAGATAAAAGATCCCTACTGCTCTCATGTAACAGTTGCAGCTATGGAACAATTCACAGCTTAATTTTTTTGGGCAGGGCTTATATCGACGAAGAGCATCCCTGAGGCATGAAGACACTTACTGGTTCATTCCACCGAGATGCTTTTAGCCATCAGAAAACTGTTCAGTTACGGTATCTACGCAAATACATTTGAGTCACTCAATGGCGAATATCACTGTGAAAGTGAGACGATATCGGAACACCTGGCACAATAATTAAAAAATTCATACATTTGTTCAATACATAAAAGGCATACACAAAAGGAAACCAATACAAATCTGCAATCATAAAAAAAACATGAATTATTAGCAAAAATTATTTGGTATACATCAAGCTTTCATAATACAACTGCTCGGGTTTCATACCGGCAGCCCTAGGGTAATGAAAACAAAAAAAATAATCCAAAATTTTTTTTTAACAAACACATTTATCCTTGGCGCTGGAGTGATTGGCAAAATGTACATAGACATGTCCGACACTTGAACATCGAAGGGTTATCGATTAAAGACGTTAAAAAAAATATTGAAGTACATTTAACACAAATCGTCCAGTAGCGGAGTAAAACATGGCCGACATTTCCACCCATTCAGCATAAAAACAGGAAAAAAAAATAAAAATTGTTAGACTGGTTTCTGGTTGATCACACATTCACAGATTCTACATAGAGGACCACACACAGTTACAGTGCAGCAGACCATCAAGAGTAATATTTATCGCAATGGGTCACTGGCTATACATCGGACACAAACTATGGAAGACGGCCCTAGAGATACAGCATCGTCAGATTCTAACTGATCTAATTACACGTCCATGTAGTCTTGTAGTGTTTGGGTCGCATCTGCTGGTGATATATACAAGAGACACAACATAAAAGTAACATCATTGCTGGTCTATTTGTCTAAATTTCTGCGCAGCCACTCAAAAGGCTATAGGCAACATAACACCACCCCCTCCCCACCAAACCCTAAAAATTAAAAAAAAAAAAAAATATCCTTTGGTAATTATGATACATCTGTTGCAGGTAACAAACTTGCAATGCTGAAGTTAATCGGCGGCACGTTGCAAGACACAAAACACATCCCCAACCATCAAACCCAACTAGTACACATTAATAGCGCAAGGAAAAGAAGAAGAAGTCGAGACAACATGAATTCCAGTAAAAACTATTCACAGGAAAGTAAAAAAAAAAAAAAAAAAAAAAGCCAAGAGATAAGGCCACAATGGATTCAGTTCTTGGTCACTGACAGAGATGAGGGCAAGGCAGTTTCTTTTCTAGAAGCAACGAGCAAAGAGAACAACCAAAAAAACCGGCAAATATAACAAACACAAAAGAAAGGCTAATGCCGAGATCTATTCAGAAATTTCTCGGTTGTGAATGTATTATTTTTTTTTTTTTTCTTCATTTGCACCAAATATATATACGGGATAAACGTAGGACAGACACATACGAGACGACGTAGTATAATGCTAGAGAAAAGATTGGATCTTTTTGCTGGTTAATGTCGGTAAGAAGCACGCTGAGAAGGCACGTGATGCTACGAAAACTAGCAAAGAAAGGATTAAAAAATTAGGCATGGTCAAACCAATGACCGGATTTTAAAAAAATGCTTCTTATAATGGGATTTTTTTTTTGTGACAGGCACAGTGATAGAAAGGTACAGTTTGCATTAATATATGAGAACAGGGTAAAGGCCCCAACTAACATACAGAGACTTCTACAACACGTGGTCTATGGCAGTCCCACTACCTCAAGGACACACACACAAAAAGGCATAGAAAAATCAGGCTCAGCATACTAGGCCAGTAACCAGGACTATCCTACAAAATCAAAGAGTCGGTAAATAGTTTGACCTATTGAGTAGAATCCTAAATGGAAAACACATACATTTAAATGGATGGATTATTTTACACCTTACTAAGATTAATGAAGTTATGCAACCAGGGGACCCTCGGGGTGAGCCATATTGAGGGAGGAAGTTTGGCAGCGGAAATCAATGTAAAAGGAACTTTCCTGTGAATTGATAATCTGCATTGTTGCGATTGCTGGTGTCAGCTCAACAGATTCTTCCGGCCATGTAAGAGTAGAACCCCAACCCCACCCAAACTTGACCAAAGCAGAGCTGCAACAGCCAACACGGACCACTGACCATGGCAATTTTCTGAAGTCAAAACCTTTAATATAACCTAAGGAGTGTGAGTGTGCCAACAAGGCGGAGAGGTACCAAAGCTGGCAACAACAACGCTAAGGTGTCGTACACCTTCAAAAGCAGAGAGCTATTTCACTGGCAGAGCAAGTGTGGGGAGATTGGCATCTTTCTATTCCTATACCAGGTCTTATCTCACTTGAGATGAACAGGATTTGGTGTCGCTCAAAATGTCCAATCTTTTTGTAAACAATCGAGGCAGCTCAAATTGCAGGGCGTTGGCCAACGTATAAGTAGGGGCATATTTTACTAAATTTACATTCGATTACAATCATAATGTAACACTTTTCTAACTGGTCTTCGTTAAACAGTAAGGTTAATGTGTACAACATCCCGCTGCACCACCCTATTCTCTAGTTCAAGGAATTCTCTAGAAGACGCTGCAGACTGCTTTATATAGTCCCTGCAGCGGTCACGAGAACACACACCATTCTCACGTGATGTCTATTCACTTGTCTGGAATACGGCAAAGGAGGGAAAGTGCTTTACTACATAACTACTGTATATTTAAGTGCTTAACATGGTTCATAAAGACCAGCGAAAACGTACATGCTGATGTAATACTAGACCCTAATTATTTAGCGATATTTGGCAACGCCCATAAAATGGCTGACCTCACCAAGATATGGCACAGTTGTGGTAATTTGCACAAATTATGTCATTTCTATGGATTTGGAAACAACCTTTACATTGTAATGCATACCCTCAAAATAAGAGGCTCTTGTAACAATTTCAGCCCTTATGATAGGGCTCTTTTGTAGTACGTAATTGGCACAACTATAGTGGAAATGTGTCTATGTGTTGCCAGCTTTGGATGGATACGTTCATGGTCACACTTAAAATCTATCCACCTTTAGAGGATTTTTTGTTGTTGCTGTCCCCATACATTTCAAGTACAAAATTGTATCCATTTAATCTCTCACCATGAAGTCCTCCATGGTAACAGACTACAAACAAGAGCTGTGTAGTCAGAAGTCATATTCTCCTTCCATCAATATTCTACTTACACATTCTCTGTTGGCAAGATATATCTTACATAGGTAAGAGTAACACTGCACATAGTGAACATTGCTTGTAGTCTGCTCTTTAATTATATAATATATTCCCCTATTAACTTAAATCCAAAAAGGGACAGGAAGAACCTCTGGAGGTAGCACCACTATCCGTAACAATGCATCCTACCAATTCAATAATAACGAGTGATGTGACAGAGAGTAGTAAACAGCCAACCTATAGGCTAGCCCAAATCAATACAACAATACCACAACAACACTTTCCCAAAATCTAAGAGACGACAGCTACTTTCTAACCAGTGCAGAAAGATATTTGGTAACCTGCTCACTTTTTCAGCTCAATCTCTTTACTGTACAGGTTTTTAAAAGTCCCAGAGCCTAATGCCAGTAAGGCAAA
>WNYA01004196.1:0-18274 GCA_019512145.1 Engystomops pustulosus | reverse complement strand
TTACTGGTCCTCGCGGCAGATCAGGGACCTCCAGACTTCTAGTTATTCTCCTTATCGTGCGCAGTATAACGCTTCTCCCATGGCTGATGCTCAGTCTGTGTACAGACACCTGGGTGTAAGGTGCGACCCATAAGGTTCTGCTATCAGTGTCCTTGGAGTATTAACACTTCATGATGCAAATCAGTTCAGTATTTAGAGACTCATTCACATTGTGCATCCGGTGTCTTAGTCTCTATCATGTCCCTCCACACTTCAGACTATTCATCATCAACCAACTTGTCTTCCCAGATGTCCTATCACTCCTACTGTCCAGCCCTACCCCACTTGTCATCCCCACCATGATATCAGTCTTACTGGGGCAGACATACTTACCCGGTCCAGTCGCGATCCCGCGGTGCATTGTCTGACGAGGATTCGGGTCTGCCGGGATTCACTAAGGTCGTGCATCCAATTTCCTGCCTCACTTCCCTGTTCAGGTCCGCAGGAGTTCACCTTCTTCTTCCTGATGCATGTGAGTGCTGATCTTCTGACACAATGTCGTTTTTAAATTCCGCGGTTTGTCCGAATCAGTCGGATCGTCCGATGGCCACGCCCCCTATTTCTGTTGCATGCAAACCGGCGTGGTTGCGCCAAAACCCGGGGCAATTCAGTGCAAAAAGGAAATATTCGGGAAACCCTTAGTAAATGAGCCCTTCTGTCACTCCTACTCTCTATCATCCCCACCTGTCATACTAGTCCTCCTGCCAGTCCTACTCTCTATCATCCCCACCTGTCATACTAGTCCTCCTGCCAGTCCTACTCTCTATCATCCCCCACCTGTTATACTAGTCCTCCTGCCAGTCCTACTCTCTATCATCCCCACCTGTCAATCATACCATGGTGTCTCCTGTCAGGCTATTTCTCCATTGTCAGCCTTCATCATATCACCCTGGATGCCCTCCTGTCAGTCTTTTCTCTGTTGCAGCATTCCATCGTCATCACCTGGATGTCCTCCTGTCAGTTTATTCTCCTTTGTCAAGCCTTCCTCATCTCACAAGAGGGGGAAAATGGAAAAAAGAGAAAGAAAACAACCAGCTAACCTCCACGACTGCATGAATACAGGCAAGACATCCGCCTTGTTGCTGAGGCACCAACACTCAGAGAAATAAAAGTTGATGCGTCAGCAGTAAATGCAATTCTTTTTAGACTTTTATTTCATCCAATATCATAGTCCATAGGTTATTCCAGCCAATTCCTTACGCGTTTCGAGCGATCTAGTCGCTCTTAATCAAGGATAGGAAGATTCCATGATATTCCATGATGAATAAGAGACGACTACTAGGACGCCGACACGCGTAGGAATGCTGGAATAAACATATGGACCAATGAAATGGGATGATGAAATAAAAGTTAAAAAAGATTGCATTTACTGGCTGACCATCAACTTTATTTCTTCATATCATCACCCTGGATATCCTCATGTCAGCCTTATTCTCCATTGTCGCCTTTCTCTCACACCTGGGATTGTCTCCTGTCAGTCTTATCTCCATTGTCAGCCCTTTCTTGTAATCCACCCTGGATGTCACATGGCTTTTTACTCTTATGGGACCTTCACCCCCCTTACCCCTGACTGATCATCCTTCCTCCCACAACCGAGGCATGCTTGTAATACTATGATGTATGATATATCAGTTTCTGTCTGTCTGTTGCTCTCCTCGGTGGTTGTAGGGAACTCGTACTGGCCTCGCGGCAGATCAGGGGACCTCCAGGACTTCTGTTATTGTCTTATCGTGAGCATTGAGTTTTCTAGCGCTTATTCCCATGGCTGATGCCTAAGTCTGTTTGTGTACAGACACCTGGGTTGTAAGGTGCGACCCAGAAGGTTTGCTATCAGTGTCCTTGGAGTATTAACACGTAATGATGCAAATCAGTTCAGTTTTAGAGACTCATTCACATTGTGCATACGGTCTGTCTTAGTCTCTATCAGTCCCTCCACACTTTGACTATTCGATCAACAACCAACTGTCTTCCCAGAGGTCCTATCACTCCCTACTGTCCAGCCCTAACTCCCTGTCATCCCCCACAATGAATAGTCTTACGGGGCAGATATACTTACCCGGTCCTCTGTCCCGCCGATCCCGCGGTGCATGTCTGACGGGATTACGGGGTATGCGGGATTCATAAGGTCGTGCATCCAATTCCTGCCTCACTTCCCTGTTTCAGGTACGCAGAGTCACCTTTGCTTCATGATGAATGTGAGTGATGATATGTTGGGACACAATGGCGTGCTTAAATTCCGCGGTTTGTCCGAATCAGTCGGATCGTCCGGATGGCACGCCCTATTTCGTCGCATGCAAACCGGCGCCAAAAACCCCCGGGGCAATTCAGTGCCCCACATGTCATACTAGTCCTCCTGCCAGTCCTATCTATATCATACCCACAACTGTAATTACTAGTCCCTGCCAGATCTCCTACTCTTATCATCCCCAACATGTCATAATAGTCCTCTGCCAGTCCTACTCTCGATCCTCCCCACCTGTCATATAGTATCATGCCCAGTCCTACTCTCTATCATCCCCCACGGTCATACTAGTCCTCCTGCCATCCTACTTCTATATAATCCCCACCTGTCCTACTGTCCTCCTGCCAGTCAGACTCTCTATCATCCCCCACCTGTCATACTAGACATCCTGTCACATCCTACTCTCTACCATCCCCACCTGTCCTACTAGTCCTCTGACCCAGTCCTACTCTCTTTATCATCCACCACCACCTGTCATACTAGTCCTCCTGCCAGGTCCTATATATATAATCCCCCAACATGTACATACCGTCCTACTTGCCCAGTTCCTACTCTCATCATCCCCCAACCGGTAATCCTAGTCACCGCCAGTCCTACTCCTTCAATCCCCCATCTGTCATACTTAGACATCCTGCCAGTCTAATCTCTATCATCCCCACCTGCCAGACAGACCTTCCTGCCAGTCGCATATCTCTATCATCCCCCACTGTAATAATAGACCCCCCCCTGCCAGTCCATAACTCTCTATCATCCCCACATGTCATATGTCCTCCTGCCAGGTTCCGACTCTCATCATCCCCCACCTGTAATACTAGAACTCCTGCCCAGTCATACTCTCTATCATTCCCCCACCTGTCATACTAGTCCTCATGACAAGTCCTAATCTATATCATCCAACCTGTCATACTAGTCCTCATGCACCAGTCCTACTCTCTATCAATCCCCAAACCTGTCATAATAGTCCTTACTGCCAGTCCTGGCCCATTATCACACTGTCATACTAGACCTATGCCAGTCATACTATATATAATCACCCACCTGTAACACGAGACCCTCCTGCCAGTCCTACTCCTATCATCTACCACCTGTCTTATAGTCCTCCTGCAAGTCCTACTCTCTATCACCACAACCTGCATTTACAGTCCTCCTGCCAGTCCTACTCTCTATCATCCCCCACATGTTTCATACTAGACTTCCTGCAGTCCTACTCTCTATCATCCACCAACCTGTCATACTAGACCCATGCCAAAAGTCCTACCTCTCATCAGACCACACCCTGTCATACTAGACCTCCGTGCCCACAGTCCATAATTATATCATACCCCCCACATGCATACTAGTCCTCTGCCAGTCCTTACTCTTATCATCCCCCACCTGTCAGATAGTTCCTCTGCCAGTCCTACCCTCTTATCATCCCGACCTGTCATACTAGTCCTCCTGCCCAGTCCTACTCTCTATCATCCCCACATGTCATACTGACCCCCTGCCAGTCCTACTCTCCTATCATACCCCACCTGTCATATAGACCTCCTGCCAGTCTACTCTTATCTACCCCGGCCTGTCATACTAGTCCTCCTGGCATCCCGACTCGCGATCATCCCCACCTGTCATTACTAGACCGATGCCCAGGTCCTACCTCATTCATCCACCACCTGTATTTACTAGAACCTCCTGCCAGTACTACTCTCTACAATCCACCTGTCATAATAGTCACCTGTCACCCCTTACTCTCTAGCCATCCCCACCTGTCACTACTAGTACTCTGCCAGCATACTCTATATAATCCCCCCAACTGTCATACTAGACATCCTGCCAGTCCTACTCTTATCATTCCCCCACTGTTACCTAGGCACCTCCTGCCAGTCATACTCTCTATCATCACACATGTCATCTATCTATTGCCAAGTCTACCTATATCATCCCCACATGTCTACTGGCCTATGCCAGTTCTACTCTCTATCATCACCACCTGTCATTACTAGTCCTCCTTGCCAGTCCTACTCTCTATCATCCCCCCTGTCAAATCGTCCCTCCTGCACAGTCCTACTCTCTATCATCCCCACCGTCCTAATAGTCCTCTGCCAGTCCTACTCTTATCATCCCAACCACCTGTCATACTAGTCCTTGCCAGTACTACTCTCTATACCCCAACCTGTCATACTAGTCCTCCTGCCAGTCCTAACTCTCTGTCCATACCCCCACTGTCCTACTAGACCTCCCGCCCAGTCCTACTCTCTATCATCCACCCACTGTCTGACGAGAACACTCGCCAGTCCTATTCTATCATCCCCCACCGTCATACTAGTCTCTGCCAGTCCTACTCATCATCCTCCCCAGGTCATAATAGTCCTCCCTGCCAGTTCCTACTCTCGTCATCCCCACCTGTCATACTAGACCTTCCCGCCAGTCCTTACTCTCTATCATCCCCCAACTTGTCATACGAGACCCATCCTGCCAGTCATACTCTCATATCATACCCACCTGTCCTACTAGTCACTCCTGTCCACTCCTATATCTATATCACACATTCACATACTAGTCCTCCTTGCCAGTCCTACTCTCTTCACCCCTACTGTAACTAGTCCTCCTGCCAAAGTCCTACTCTCTATCATTCCCACACCTGTCATACTAGTGACTCTTGCCAGTCCTACTCTCTATCATCCCCACTGTCATACTAGTCCTCCTGCAATCCTACTATCTATCATCCCCCCCTGTCATATAGTCCTCCTGCCAGTCCTACTCCGATCATCCCCACCCTGTCATACAGTCCTCCTGCCAGTCATACATCTCTATCATCCGCGCCTGTCATACTCGACCTCCTGCCAGTCCATCTTATCATCCCCCACCCTGTCATACTAGTCTCCTGCCAGTCCTACTCTCTATCATCCCCAACTGTCATTACGAGTCCCTGCCAGTCCTACCCTATCATCACCAGCTGTCATACTAGACCTCCTGCCAGTCCTACCGCTATCATCCCCCCCTGTCATACTATCTCATGCCATCCTACTCTTATCATCCCCACCTGTCATACTAGACCTCTGCCCCAGTTCCTACTCTCTATCATCACCCACCTGTCATACTAGTCCTCTGCCAGTCATACTCTCTATCATCCCAACCTGTCATTACTAGACTCCTGCCGTCCTACCTATATCATCCCCAAAGGGTCATTTTACTAGACCTCCTGCCAGTCCTACTATCTACATCCCCCCTGTCATACTAGTCCTCCGCCAGTCCTACTCTCTATCATCACCCATGTCATCCTAGACTCTGCCACAGTCCTACTCTCTATCATCACAACCCGCATACTAAGTCTACTGCCCGTCCTACCTCTATCATCCCCACCTGTAAAACGTAGACCTCCTGCCAGTTCCTCCTCTCTATCATTACCCACCTGTCAACTAGTCCATACTGCCAAGTCCTACTCTCTATCCATCCCCACCTGTCATACTAGACCCGGCAGTCCTTACTCTTATCATCCCCACCTGTCATTACTAGACCTCCTGCCAGGACTTACTCTCCTATCATCACCCCACCTGTCATGACTAGTCCTCTGCCAGTCATTACTCTCTATCAGAAACCAAACCAACACCACCAACCCAAAAACCCCACTGTCATTACTAGTCCTACTGCAAGAAAGACCACAAACCCCAAAGTCTACTATCATCAAGGTCCCCCACATAATCATCCCAACTTTTAACTGTCATACTAGGGACACTCATGGCCACAGTCATACTCTCTATCATCACCACCCCTCTCCTGATGTCATACGAGTCCTCCTGGCCCAGTCTCATATCCGACCTCTATTCAGAACCAAACCCCTAACCCCTTTGTCATACTAGACCTTAATGCCAGTCCCTTTTTGTGACTCATATATTCTCACCAACGTTCATTACGAGTACATCCTGCACACCAACAAGTAATACCCACCAGACATATACTAGCCGAAAACCACACAACACCACAACTAAAAACCACACCAAAACAGCCACCAAACCCCAAACACAGCACACCACCAGTCCCTACTCTTATCAATCAACATGTCATACTAGTCCTCCTTGCCAGTACTACTTCTATCATCACAACTGTCATTACTAGTCCTCCTTGCACCCCTTACCTCTATCATACCCACATGTCATATAGTCATCCGGTCACTCCTCTCTCTATCACACCACTGGATACTAGAACGCATTGCCAGTCCTACTCTCTATCATCCCCAACCTGTCATACTAGACCTCCTGCCAGTCCACTCTCTATCATCACCAAGGTATACTAGACCTCCGCCAGTCCTACTACTCTCATCATCCCCACCTTCATAAATAGTCCTCCTGCCAGTCTACTCTCTATCATCCCAACCGGTCCATACTAGAACCTTACAGTCCTAATCTCTATACATACCCCACATGTCATATAGTCCCCTGTCCTCCGACTTATCTATCATCCATACCTGTCATTAATAGGACCTCCTGCCAGTCTAATCCTATAATCCCCACACCTGTTCATACTAGTTCATCCTGCCAGTACTACTCTCTATCATCCCCACCTGTCATACTAGACCTCCTGCCAGTCCTACTCTCTATCATCCCCCACCTGTCATACTAGTCCTCCTGCCAGTCCTACTCTCTATCATCACCACCTGTCATACTAGACCTAACATGCCAGTCCCTACTCTCTATCATCACCACCTTAATACTAGACCCTCCTGCCAGTCCTACTCTCTATCATCCCCCCCACCCTGTTAATACTAGTCATTCCGGCCAGCCTACTCTTCTATCATCCACTGTCATACTAGTCCTCCTGCCAGTCCTACTCTCTATCATGCTCACCTGTCATACTAGACCTCCTGCCAGTCTCCCCTATATCATCCCCCCACCTGTCATATAGTCCTCCGCAGTCCTACTCTCATCATCCCCACCTGTCATACTAGACCTCCTGCCAGCCTACTCTTATCATCCCAACCTGTCATACTAGACCTCATGCCAAGTCCTACTCTCTATCAGCACCACCGTCAGAAGAGACTCATGCCAGTCCTACTCTCTTTCATCACCACCTGTCATAATAGACCTCCTGCCGTCCCTACTCTCTATCATCCCCCACCTGTCATACTAGACCTCCTGCCAGTCCTACTCTCATCATCCCCCACCATGTTCATAAAGACCCTCCTGCCAGTCCTACTCTCTATCATCCCCCACCTGTCATACTAGTCCTCCTGCCAGTCCTACTCTCTATCAGCCCCACCTGTCATACTAGTCCTCCTGCCACTTCTACTCTCTATCATCCCCACCTGTCATACTAGTCCTCATGCCAGTCCTACTCTCTATCATCCCAACGTCATACGAGTCCTCCTGCCAGTCCTGGACCCTCTATCACACCACTGCATACTAGTCCTCCTTGCAAGTCCTAACTCCTATATCATCCCCACCTGTCATACTTAGTCCATTGCCAGTCCTCCTACTCTCTATCATCCCCACCTGTCATACTAGTCCTCCTGCCAGTCCTACTCTCTATCATCCCCCACCTGTCATACTAGTCCTACTGCCAGTCCTACTCTCTATCATTCCCCACTGTCAACTAGTCCTTTTGCCAGTCATACTCTTATCATCCCACAACCTGTAATACTAGTCCTCCCTGCCAGTCCTAATCTCATTTCATCACCACCTGTCAACTAGACCTCTGCCCCAAGGTCCTACTCTCTCATCCCCACCGTCATACTAGTCCCTGCCAGTCCTACTCTAGATAATCCCCCACCTGTCATACTCGTCCTCCTGCCAGTTCCTACTTCTATCATCCCCACCTGTCATAATAGTCCTCCTGCCAGTCCTACTCTCCCATCCCCCACCTGTCATACTAGCCTTTTGGCCAGCCGACTCTTTTACTAATCCCCACCTGTCATACAGTCTCCTGCCAGTTCCTACCTCTAATCGTCACCCAACTGTCATCCAGTCCTCCTGACAGTCATTACTCTCTATAATCCCCCCCCACCTGTCATACTAGTCCTCCTGCACGTTCCTACTCTCTATCATCCCCCACCTGTCATACTAGACCCCTCCTTGCCAAGTCAACTCTCTATTTCCCCACCTGTCATACTAGTCCTCCTGCAAGTACCAACTCTCTATCATCACCACTGTAATACTAGACCTCCTGCCAGTCTCCTATACTCTTTCACCCCACCTGTCATATAGTCCTCCTTGCCTGTACTACTCCTCTCATCATCCACCCACCTGTCATACTAGACCGTCTGCCAGTCCTACTGCTATCCTCCCACCTGTCATTACTAGACCTCATGCCAAGCTACTCTCGTATCATCCCCCCAACCTGTATACTAAGGACCCCCCTGCCAGTCCTAATCTCTATCATCCCACCTGTCAACTAGAACCTCATGGCCAGTACTAATCTCTATCATCACCCACTGTCATTATAGACTCCTGCCAGTCCTACCTCTATCATCCCCGCCTGTCATACTAGTCCTCCTGTCACTCATACTCTCTATCATCCCCCACCTGTCATACTAGACCTCCTGCCAGTCCTACTCTCTATCATCCCCCCAAATGTTTTAAACTAGTCCTCCTGGCAAGTACTACTCTCTATCACCCCCACATGATCATCTAGTCATCCTGCAGTCCTACTATCTAATCATCACACCTGTCATAATAGTCCTCTTCCTGCCAGTCCTACCCTCTCTCATCATTCACAACCCCGTTCATAATAGACCTCCGGCCCGTCCTACCTATATCATCCCCAACTTCATAATAGTCATATGCCAGTCCTAATCTCTATCATCCCCACCTGTAATACTAGTCCTCCTGCAGTCCTACTCTCGATAATCCCCCACCTGTCATACTAGACCTTCTGCCAGTTCCTACTCCTCTATCAATTCACCCCGCCGTCATAATAGTACTCCTGGCATCCCTTACTCTCTATCACCCCCACTGTCATACTAGACCTCTGCCACGGGTCCTACTCTCATATCACACCTGTCATACTAGTTCCTCCTGCCCGTCCTAATCTCTATCACCCCACCTGTCATAACTAGTCCTCCTGCCAGTCCTACTCTATATCATCCCCACATGTCATACTAGACCTTCCTGCCAGTCCTACTCCATCATCCCCCACCTGGTCATACTAGACTCTTGCACAGTACTACTCTCTATATCCCCCACCTGTCATAATAGTCCTCCTGCCAGTCCCTACTCTCTATCAATCACCACCTGTCATAAGACCTACTGACAGTCCTACTCTCTATAAGCCCCACCGGTTCATACTAGTCCTCCTGCCAGTCCTACTCTCTACTCTTCCCACCTGGTCATACTAGACTCATGCCAGTCCTACTCTTATCAACCCCCCACCTGTCATACTAGTTCCTCCTGCCAGAGTTCCCTACTTCTATCATCCCCACTGTAATACAGTCCTCCTGCCCAGTCCTATCTCTATCATCCCCACCCTGTCATTATAGTCCTCCTGCCAGTCCTACCCTATCATACGCTACCCTGTAATATAGACCTTGCCAGTCACTCTCTATCATCACCCACCTGTCATACAGACCTCCTGCCAGTCCTACTCTCATCCATCCCACCTGTTCATACTCGACCTCCGCCAGTCCTACTCTCTATCATCCCCCACCTGTAAGTACGAGACATCCTGCCAGTCCTATATCTATATCCCCACCTGTCATACTAGGACCTCCTGCCAGTCTACTCTCTATCATCCCAAGCCTGTTATACTAGTTATCCGGCACCCCTACTCTCATCATCCCCACACCTGTCATACTAGTTCATCCTGCCAGTCCTACTCTCTATCATCCCCCACCAGTTATACTAGTCTCTTCCAGTCCTACTCTATATCATCAACACTGTCATACTAGACCTCCTGCCAGTCCTACTCTCTCATCATCACCACCTGCCTGTCATACTAGTCTACTGCCAAGTCCTACTCTATATCATGAATCTTCCTGTCATACTAGTCCCCTGCCAGTCCTACCTCTATCATCCACCACCTGTCATATAGACCTCCTGCCAATCCTACTCTCTATCCTCCACACCTGTCATCAGAATCTGCCCAGTCCTTACTCTCTATCATCACCACCTGTCATACTAGACCTCCTGCCAGTCCTACTCTCTATCATGAATCTTCCTGTCATACTAGTCCTCCTGCCAGTCCTACTCTCTATCATCCCCCACATGTTATACTAGATACTTCATTGCCAGTACTAATCTCATCATTCACCACCTGTTTATACTAGACCTTCTCTGCCAGTCCTACTCTCTATCATCCCCCACATGTCATCCTAGTCATCCTGCCAGTCTACTCTCTATCATCCCCACCTGTCATACTAGTCCTCCTGCCAGTCCTACTCTCTATCATGAATCTTCCTGTCACTCTCGCTGTTTCTTGCAGCTTTCTCCTCCTCGGATCCTTGTGTCACCCTCCTTCCTGGCTCGGTGTCTGGGACGTGCCGCTCTGCAGGTCGCTCTCTGACCTCTGATAACCATATTATACGGCATTGTGAATGGTCGCAGATGGATGTGCTCTCACCTGAGTTCATCCTCCCAGTCAACAAGCGAGATAAATCCTCGCAGATTAATCACGGCAACATGACCCTTATGGCACTAAATGGGATTAGACCAGGGATAAGCGGATGAGGGGATTATCACATGGCGCCTCTTCTCTTCTCTGCTCCTGTGCAGAATCAGGCAGAGCTATGAAGACCTACAAGGACTGGACCCTGGGCCCCAAAGCCAAAACATCATCTTCAGCAGGAGCCCAACTTACTATAAAGCTGGTGATGTCCGTTTTTGGGGAAAGAAATTTCTGGGCCAATAATACTGATATCCCATTCGCAGAATTGGTCCACAATTTCAGATTGTTAGGGGTCCAACAACCAGCTCCCTAAAAAAAACACATTATGCTGGGACTTAAACTAAGTCTCATAATATTTGGACATTGTCTTCTACGGACCTTCAGTTCGCTCCATATGAGATTGTTTCTTCGACTGGACGTCGTGTTCTCGTCCAAATTGAGATTGTTTTGATGGACCTTCAGTCTCAAGCAATATGACATGTTCTTATACTGGAAACTCAGTATCATCCATCTGAGATGGTATTTCCTGGACCTTCAGTCTCATCCATATGACATTGTCTTCTGCTGGACCTTCAGTCTCATCCATATGACATTTGCTTATGCTGGGTCCCTCAGTCTATCCATAGGACATTGTTTCGCTGGACTTTCAGTCTCATCCAATGAGATTGTTCTTTGCTGGACCTTCAGTTCATTCAAAATGAGATTGGTCTTCTACTGGACCTTCAGTCTCATCCATATGAGATTGTCTTCTGCTAGACCTTCAGTCTCCTCCATATGACATTTTCTTCTACTGGACCTTCAGTGTCATCCATATGAGATTGTCTTCTGCTGGACTCAGTCTCATCCATAGACCCTGAATTTGATAGGACCTTCAGTCTCCTCCATATGAGATTGTCTTCTGCTGGACCTTCAGTCTTCATCCATATGACATTTTCTTCTACTGGACCTTCAGTGTCATCCATATGAGATTGTCTTCTGCTGGACCTTCAGTCTCATCCATATGAGATTTCTTCTAATGAACTCAGTCTAATACATATGAGATTTCTTATGACACCTAGACCTTCTTCAGTCTCATCCATATGAGATTGTCTTCTGCTGGACCTTCAGTCTCATCAATATGACATTGTCTTCTACTGGACCTTCAGTATCATCCATATGAGATTGTCTTCTGCTAGACCTTCAGTCTCCTCCATAGAGATTGTCTTCTGCTAGACCTTCAGTCTATCCATAGGAGATTTCTTCTGCTGGCTTTCAGTTCCTCATATGACATTGTCTTCTGCTAGACTTTCCGTCTTAATCATATCGAAATTTGTCTTCTGGTAGGGGACCTTCAGTCTCATCCATATGAGATTGTCTTTGCCTTATAGACTTCAGTCTCATCCATATGACATTGTCTTCTGCTGGACCTTCAGTCTCATCCATATGAGATTGTCTTCTGGGGCTAGACCTTCAGTCTCATCCATATGACATTGTCTTCTACTGGTCCTTCAGTTTCCTCCATATGACATTGTCTTCTGCTAGACCTTCAGTCTCATACATATGACATTGTCTTCTGCTAGACCTTCAGTCTCCTCCATATGAGATTGTCTTCTGCTGGACCTTCAGTCTCCTCCATATGAGATTGTCTTCTGCTGGACTTTCAGTTCTCCTACATTGAGATTGTCTTCTGCGCTGGAACCTTCAGTATCTCCATATGAAATTGTCTTTGGGACCTTAAGTATCATCCATATGAGATTGTCTTCGGATGGACCTTCAGTCCTCATCCATATGACATGTTTTCTGCTGGCCCTTTAGTCTCATCCATATGAATTGTCTTCTGCTGGACACTTCAGTCTCCTCCATATGAGATTGTCTTCTGCTAGACCTTTCCGTCTCCTCCATATGAGATTGTCTTCTGGGGACCTTCAGTTCATCCATATGAGATTGTCTTCTGATGAGACCTTCAGTGTCTCCTCAATATGACATTGTATTCTGCTGACCTTCAGTCTCATCCATTATGGACATTGTCTTCCTGCTGACCCTTTAGTCTCATCCATATGGACATTGTCTTATGTGGACCTTCAGTTCTCATCCATAGAGATTGTCTCTGCTGGACCTTTCAGGCTCCGCCATTGTGAGATGTTTTTGCTGCGACTTTCAGGGCTCATCCATATGAGATTGTCTTCTGCTGGACCTTCAGTCTCCTCCATATGAGATTGTCTTCTACTGGACCTTCAGTCTCATCCATATGAGATTGTCTTCTAATGGACCTTCAGCTCACCATATGACAGTGTCGTCTACTGGTCCTTCAGTTGCCTCCATATGAGATTGTCTTCTGCTAGACCTTCAGTCTCATCCATATGAGATTGTCTTCTGCTGGACCTTCAGTCTCCTCCATATGACATTGTCTTGCTGGACCTCGTCGCATCAGCTTGAGATTGACTTTGGCTGGACATTCAGTCTCACCATATGAGGGGATTGTCTTCTCTGGACCGTCAGTCTCTAATATGAGTTGTCTTCTGCTGGACCTTCAGTCTCCTTCACATATGAGATGTCTTTGTGGTCCTCAGTCTTCCTCAATATGAATTGTCTTATGGACCCGTCAGTCTCATCCATATTGAGATTGTCTTCTAACTGACCTTCAAGTCTAATCCATATATGAGATTGTCTTTGCTGGTTCCTTCTAGTCTCCATCTATATGAGATTGTATTCTGATGGATCTTCAGGATCATCATCCATATGAGATTGTCTTCTGCTGGACTTTCAGTCTCCTCCATATGAGATTGTCTTCTGCTGGACCTTCAGTCTCCTTGTGTCTAAACAGAACATTACTGAATGTCTCTCCAATCGACTGATTGTTTTCCTGATAATAACCCTTGGCTTAGTGTTGGCTGGATCCCAGATATCTCTTTAGTGCTACCACTAGCAATCTGTAACTATTCTGATGTGTGAGCTGTGAAGGGTTAATAATCCATAAGACTCTGGTTCTAGATAGAACAATCAGGTGGAAAGAAACAAAATAATAGAAATCTGGGGAAAAATAAACTTTTGGCTTTTCTGAGCAGTTCCAGTGATTTTCGCTGCTTCCTCCTTAACAGAAAATCTCCCTTCTGGCGCAGCGCCTACACTAACCTCTTCATGTGGCTCTTGGCTTGCTAGCACAAACCATGATTAAAGCTTTTGTACTTGAAGAGATGTACCGGCTTTTGGAGCAGACATTTTGGGTGGCCGTGAGACGGACAAATTGGTGTCGCCATAGGCCTCTGGCGTCAACGGCCTCGGCGGACGGCGGCACAAAAACTGTGTTTTCTCAGAAAGGGAAATGTTCTGTCTATTTATGGAGAGGAACACGACAGAGAGAAGAACAATGGACCTCCACATGGTCAAGGCCCCAAATTGTTCTAGTGCAACAAATTATAAACAGAGAGGACAGAGAGGTAGGAGCACCAAGAGCAAGTATCTGGAGAGGTCAAGCTTGGGAAACACAGTGAAAATGCCTCGTGAGACGTTACCCTCCAACATTGGGATGTCAACTTGGCCCACTTCTCGCTGTGTGTACTTGGGTGAATTGACGTCCACGTCCTTCATGGCTTCTGTTCTCTGGCATCTGCATTACCAGTATGTAGGTTGTGCTACCATCTTGACTTTTTGGGGGGGAGAAGTTTTTCTTCGGGGGAAGTTCCGTTATTAGCTTGTTTTCCCTTTTATCTGCTCTATCCATGCTTTTTTCAGTACCTTTCATCATTTTGGAAAATACGGGTCGGCTGCAGGAAATATTATTGGGTTAAGAAAACCCAAACCATGGGCTCTCCCACTCCCGAAATATCGGGGGCTACTGCTTGGTTGTATTCCAGACTGTTTAAGGGGCAGCCCCTCAAATTGCTTTAGTTGATGATGCAGCCTCCCCATTGTCCCCCATGCATTGGGAAAGCCCCCATGGTATCACGAATGTTTTTGCACCATCAGTCCAACCCCCGTTGTCATCACCCTCTATCCATGATGGCTCCACTCCTTATGGTCATCGGAGGGACCAACCTCTTTATCTGCTTCGAAAGCATTTTGTACATTTGTCAACTCTTTCAATTTTCGGACCGAGCCCCTTCAGATGTGGTTTTGGGAGACGGCGAGTTGCTAAGTTTCCTGTACGTACTATCTGGTCTATCTTATGGAATTGTTCTCTTATCGGTTTGTCTTTGGCTTGTTAGACATCTCCTGCAGTCATGGTCGATGATCCCCACCACAATTCTATTCTTGATCATGATTGCAGCCACCAGCAATGATCAAGCAGACCTGCCACCAATTGGAACTCCTTTCAAAGGACCACATCCTGCCGGAGATGAGAGTCAAGACCTGACCACATGAGTCTCTCTTACTCCTGTAGATTCAGGTTATCCACTGCAAGGAACATGACTCATGAATAGAAGATGTGATCTTCAGGAGAACTTCGTGAGTCATCAGGAGCCAGGAGGGGGAGACAAATACTGCAAAGGATTAAAAGAGGTAGTGGGATGGTAGGGGAGGATTTACAGGAGCAGTTAGACAAAACTCAACAAACCACAAGAGGAAAAGACACGGTTCCATTGAAAAAACTAATTAAAGGCATAAAAGAGATAAGAGAACTACAACCCAGACAGAAGATCGGAAAGACAATAGTAACACAAGGTCTCCTCACCTACAGACAATCCCCGCTCCTGTGTCTCCTGTTTTCCGGTTATCATTCATTAAGGTCAAAATTAACAACACAGGGATATGAGGTCGTCTCACAAGACCGCACACAAGCGAACGGAACTCTCAGGATATGATAGGAACAGAAGGAGATGGCCCAGATTAGAAACAGGGCTTATGGATATCAGGACGGGGTTAACAAGGATCGTTGGTGGACAGCCAGGTAACCATGGATGATGTGTTGACCGCCTATGTAACATGATGATGGGTCAGCCTATAGTAACATGGATGATGTAGTCAGCCTAGCGGTACAGGATGATGTTGGACACCTAGGGAACATGGATGGCTGATGCTTGATGATGGTGGACAGGCTAAGTAACAATGGAGAGATGATGGTGTGACAAGACCTACGTAACAATGGATGATGGTTGTTACAGCCTACGTGTATAACAATGGATGATGATGATGGTGGACAGCCTAGTAACAAGGAATGATGGTAGATGGTGGACAGCCGTAGGTAACAATGGATGATGGTTGGACAGCCTAGGTACAATGGAGATGATATGGTGGACAGCCTAGGTAACAATGGATGATGGGTTGGTCAGCTAAGTAACAATGTGATAGATGCTGTGGACAGCCTGGGTAACAAATGGATGATGGGAGTCGCCCTAAGTAACAGTGGATGATGGTGGACAGCCTAGGTAAAATGGATGATGGTGTCTTAACAAGCGGTAACAAGTGGATGATGATGACTGGTGGCAACTCTAGGTAACAATGGATGATGGTGGACAGCCTACGTAACCAGAGAGATGGAGTGGCAGCTAGGCAATGGATTATGTGTACGCTATACAATGGTGAGGGCAGCCTAGGTAATCATTGTAGATGGGACAGTAGGTACATGGATGATGGTGTAACAGCCTAGGTAACAATGATGATGATGATGGTGGGCCAGAGGTCCATTGAAAAAACATTAAAAGGCATAAAAGAGAACATACAACCACAGACAGAAGATCCGGAAGACAATAGTAACACAAGGTCTCCTCACCTACAGCAATCCCCTTCCCTGTGGTCTCCTGTTTCTCGGTTATCATTCAGTAAGGTCAAATTATACAACACAAGGGATATGAGGCGTCTCACAAGACCGGCAACTAAGCGTAAGGAACTCATCAGGAGATGATAGGAACAGAAGGAGATGGCCAAAGGATAGAACAACAGGGCTTATGGTAATCAGACAGGGTAACAATGGGTGATGGTGGACAGCCTAGGTAACAATGGATGATGGTGGACAGCCTAGGTAACAATGGATGATGGTGGGCAGCCTAGGTAACAATGGATGATGGTGATGGTGGACAGCCTAGGTAACAATGGATGATGGTGGACAGCCTAGGTAACAATGCATGATGATGATGGTGGACAGCCTAGGTAACAATGGATGATGATGATGGTGGACAGCCTAGGTAACAATGGGTGATGGTGGACAGCCTAGGTAACAATGGGTGATGGTGGACAGCCTAGGTAACAATGGATGATGGTGGTCAGCCTAGGTAACAATGGGTGATGGTGGACAGCCTAGGTAACAATGGGTGATGGTGGACAGCCTAGGTAACAATGGATGATGGTGGACAGCCTGGGTAACAATGGATGATGATGATGGTGGACAGCCTAGGTAACAATGGATGATGGTGGTCAGCCTAAGTAACAATGGATGATGGTGGACAGCCTGGGTAACAATGGATGATGATGATGGTGGTCAGCCTAGGTAACAATGCAGTGATTTCTAGGCTTGATCAACACTCCATTGAGTTTTATGAGACTGAGGTAGGTAGCTGTCTCATACAGATGAGTGGTATCCATCAGTTATAGGGGGCACACGTAGGCTCATGGGTAGTGGTGGGTCCTACTTGCCATCTCCCTCGGATACTCCTAATATAAGAGGACGTCTGGCAGTCCTGATCTCCAGGGCCCGGTGCAAGGCTCCCATGTTTCCGGGCTCAGAGACAATCTGAAGGTGTTCTGGGCACCGAAAAAGTGGGTGTCCAGCATATACATTATCCACGCCCCGAAAATATACTATTTGTCTGCGAAATGATATCCCTTATGCCATGTGCATGGTGCAGAACACATGAATGTGTGACCTCAGATTTGGGGTCCCCTTTGGTTCGGCCCCTAGGACTCCAGGTAAGTACATAGACAGGAGCATCTATACATGGCTGGGGGTGTATGTCCAGGTGCCACCTATATACCGTATATCACCGCAGCTTCTGGTGGGGGAGGGGCCGGCTAATCACATCCTTATTTCAGACATGTTTGGCTTCTCCACGTTTCCTGCAGGAAAGTCCGGGCTGTAAATCCTAATTCAGATCCGCTCCCCGATATGACAGATGTGAGGGGGTTAGACGTTCCCTGCTGGGAGGTCCCAGGCTGTGGTGCCACCACCAGGACCAATCACCCACCATGTGCTGAGCGGCGGCGGCAGGTGTGACCACTGGGGACGACCATGAATCACACGGATTCCCCACAAATGAAACATTTCTGGAAACAACAGTCACATTGTCCCAGAAGATGGAAAGCTGAAGGGAAGGGATTTACATGAATGAGCTGTAATATTTCCACTGCTCCATAGTGCGGTATTATTACACACTGTCATCATACATATGTGTAACAACACCCCCTCCTCTGCATAGTGCACAGCAGGTACAATAATACCGCCATACAATGTACACATTATACATACACTGCCAAAATCTACTAGTATACCACAGCACTAATACACAC
>WNYA01004195.1:0-20044 GCA_019512145.1 Engystomops pustulosus | reverse complement strand
TTGTGACCAAAATAAAATTGAATATGCAGAGCAAGGGCAAGGATCCACAGGCCTGACAAAGGGAAATGCTGGGAAGGCAAAAACACTTAAGATGTAAAAAGCAAAGAGAAAGTCAGATAAAATAATAAATTAAATGCAATTGATCACATATAGTAAAACATCCATCCAGCCTTTTTACCAGCAATGCTTCTTTGTACAATAGACAAACTGGCTTCAGCAAAATGGGAACTATAAATGTGGGCACAAACAGTGTATAGCATGTTCATATATTCAGGTAAGCGCCTTCTTTAGTTCTACAGTGATGGGGAGAAATAACAATATCTTGAGCTAGATTCATTGTACTACAGAAATGCTATCTAGGTTGCATATTGCACAATTTGCCGGAAACAATATGTGGGCCATATAACGGATGTCAGATGTCACAAATGATTCTGTTAATATATCAGCAATTTTGAGACACTTTAGGAAAATTAATAACAAACAAGTTAAAGGGTTTACTTGGATGGGCATTGAAAAGGTCACCCAGCCGTTACTAGGGGGGCGATATAATAAGGAAGCTCTTGAACCGGGAGACTTACTGGATTTTACGTTAGACAGTAGGCAGCCTAAGGGACTAAATAAAAGAATGGATCACAAAATAGCATGCATGTTACAATATAGTAAGATACAATAGGATAACAAGTCCATAGTTAATAATATTCATGATATACTGTGGGCTCCTTTTAAGAGGCAGTCCCCGGGTTACATACAAGATAGGTAGGTTCTGTAGGTTTGCTCTCGGCAAGTTCTGATGTATGGAGCAGAATGGTCATGCGTGGCCGCCTGCTCCATTAATCTCCGGGAACAAAGAGGGGTCTGACTGCGGTCGGACACCATCGGACCCCTCGTTCTTGTGATCTGTGGATAGGGCCTAACTTTGGTTCGTGGGACAACCCCTTTAGTTATCAAAGTGAAAAGTATATGAACAATAGGGATTTCAATTCAAATTAATATTTGGCATGACCATCCTTTGCCTTTAAAACTTTTAGGTACACAGAACACTGTTTTTGAAGGGTGGTTGCAGGTGGGTTGTTTTCCAAAAGTAACCACAGATCTTCTGTGGATGTCGTTTTACTCACATCATTCGCCTCCTCCCATCATCCCGGGCAGACTGAATGATGTTAAGATCAGGGCTTTCAGAACTCCTTGATGTTCTTCATGACATTGACTGTATGTTTGAGGCCGTTGTTCTGATGCAGTATTAAGTTCTATTTTTGAACTATTCTTCCACACCTGCCTAAAACTTTTGCACAGCACTATATATACATAATATTAACATTTTACATTATGCATTTAAGGTATTGCTAATGTATGCGTATAACAAGCAAATAATTGATGTTAAAGACTTAAGAAAATGTGATCCATCCGCAGTGCTATGTGGCTACATTTGGATTTCTATGACACAGTAAGTACAGAATTTTTGTATATCTATAGTGTATATCTTAGATGTTGTTTATCATTTGCGTTAGTTGCATGTGAATTACAAATTCTAAATAACCTATATTTAACTTACTAGTCTGGGACCATTGTTTCCATGATCATTGCTCTTGATGCAATGCCAAGCCAGCTCTGCTGTTAACACATTAGTTCACGCTGGCACTAGGACCAACAGTCCAGGTGTCGTCTTTTTCGCCAATGTGTTGTGCATGGACTTCTGCTATCATTTGTCACATCACTATGTGAGCATATATTTCACACTTGCAAATTGTCCCCTGTTTGACACACTGCAAAGAACCATGAATCACAAAGTGGGCAGCAAATTATTTTGGGAAGATGATGATTATACACAATACTTGTTTACATTTTACATGTTTCTAGATATCTGTCCTACACCAAAATTGTGACTCTGTCTCTTATTATGCAACTATGCATAACCTCAAGTTATTTTATTTACAATAACAGGAAGACATATATAGAAAAGAAAGCGAGCCACTAGGAATAGTTTTCTTTAAAAAAAATTTGTTTTATATACTTCTTATTCACAAGTTAGTTACAAAAATACAAACATGTCGAAAGGATTTTTTCTATCAATCATTTCTGAGGTATTACCTCTCGATATAGTCCTTTATCACATAGATCTACTCCTCTGCTGAAACTCACCTGTGAGAAGTCTCTACAAAGCCACGGTACAGTGAAACTCTAAAAATGGGAATTGCTTGCAACCCAAACTATATGTGATAAAGGACTATATCGAGAGGTAATACCTCAGAAATGATTGATAGAAAAAAATCCTTTCGACATGTTTGTATTTTTGTAACTAACTTGTGAATAAGAAGTATATAAACCAAACATTTTTTAAAGAAAACTATTCCTAGTGGCTCGCTTTCTTTTCTATATATTGCTGGTTCTGGACATTCTAGGGAGTCTAGTGTGTTCCACTATCTTTGTAATTTTGTGCCAAATAATACTTTTATAAAAGACAGTACCATGTGTTGCTGATTGTGCACTAAGTGGCAAAATTGCTTTCTAATTACTGATAGCTTTCAGCAGGTGTCATGACTCTTCTTGGCTATTGACACTACTCTAAGTTCACTAGGATTCCTGTGTTGTTCTCATTATTAGACTTAATTTATGGACATCTCTTTGTTAGGGCTCTTTTACAGTGGTGTTGTTTTTCACGTCATGGTTCAGTGATTTCAACAGATGCTTCACAATGACCTTGTTTTCTATTGGTGTTTTTACATTGGCTTGTATTTTCACTGATCCATTGTCCGTGGGAAAATTATGAAACACATCCAATTTTTAACTGATGCGGATCAGTGAAATAGAAGTCTATGGGTACGCAATAAAAACTGATGAAAGAACCGTTTTTTTCCACTGACGAGGCTGAAAAATCAAGTGTGAAGTTTTCAAACAAATGTTAAACAGTTAGTTTTTTGGCGGACATGGAGACAAAATTGACGCATCATGGAGACAAAAACTGAAGAAAAACTGAGACACAACAGAGACAAAGCCAACAGATGCGCAACTGAAGCTGAACATCAACGCCAATATGAAAGAGCCCTTACCCATAGTACTCAATCTCTTTCATTACTCTAGAGCACTATCAGAAAGTACAGTAGTAGAAGTATATAAGCACTGTTCATACTTGGATAAAGAATACTTCTCATGTTCTTGATTGTGGGAAAAAAGTGGAAAAAATTTCAAACTGGAAGCAGCACCTTTTTGGTAAAAAAAACCAAACATTGGCCCACATTTATTGAAGTGTTTGCGTCAGTTTTCTATCTGTCTTTGCATTAAAAAAGAAGAACGTGCAAACTGCTTGCAGATGTATTTGTGTCAGACAAGACAGAAAACATGTGCACCTAAAGTTAGCGCTTAGTCTGAGTTTGCGCCACATTTATTACTGACGTGCACCACAATTCTGTAGTATGAACAAAGTGCACCAAAAAAAAAATGCCAGAATAATGAATCCTGTGCGCAAGTTTTGATGTATCTGGAACACCCTGCACACTCCACAGGCAAACTGCACATAGTACAGACTGCACCAGTTGTGATTAAATGTGGGCCAGTGTGACTCTCTTTAATAAACTGAGAATTTAAGTTTCATAAATCTCCCCAAGTTTTTGAATAACAACTTTGTAATGCTACAATTTTTTGGTTGCCTGGAAGAAACCATCAGTAAGCAGCAACGCAGCTGTTTACAGGTCGCCTTACAAGACAAGTCTTATAGAATATACTGTATAATACGAGTGAAGAAATCATACCTTTTTGAGGCTAAATGAGTATACTTGATGGTGAGCTTTTGAGAATACTAGTTTCATAGTTTATACGATTGAAAAAAGACACTTGTCCATCAAGAAGACACTTATCCATCAAGTTCTCTTCATCATGTTATGTTATTCATGAAACAGAATATTCACAGAATTTTATACACACTACGCAGTGATCATCAAGCCTAGTGTGTATAAAATGCTGTGATTTTTTTGTTTCACGCATAACATCGTGTCTGACGAAGAGAACTAGTAATCTCGAAGCTCACCATTAAATATACTCAGTTAGCCTCAGAAAGGTATCGCCTGATTTCCTCACTCTTCTTCTGCTCTCCATGGCTAACACAGTACAAATCTACACTACTAGAATATACTGTAGAGAGGGCAGTTTAAGGTGACATAATTTTTATTTTTTGATATCTTCAGCTAAGTGCCCCATCTTGTGCCATTAAACAAATGTTATTTTGCAGTATATGTTAAGTGATAATCCTCATAAATAGTGCAAATTGTATTTCATTTTCCTTCTTACCAGTGCCCTGTCATTACATGAGAAGCTTTGTAATCTAAGGCAGAAGGTAGAAATTTCAATACATAATGTGAAGGATACCTCTATTCTGGGCAATGGTGAAAAGCAGAAACGTTCTGCTCAGACGACAACAAATAAACCTGATGTAAAACCAGTCAAGATCACAGAAGAAATGCAGGTAAAAGAGACAGCTCACAATCAGCAGGGTAATTTATATGGGAGGCTGATAGATGGAAGCACATTGATAAGCATTAGTATTAGGCGCGAGGCTGTCACACTTGGATGCAGGAAGGAACACATCAGTATCTGGTGGCAAGCCATGGATCTACGTATCCGTCTTCCAAATTGCATGTCATGGCAATAGATACACTTTTTCATGTCTCTGCTTATCTGGGATATTTATAAATCATATTTACTGATTCCCATTGAGTCTGGCTGTTAAACATGAGGAGAAATGGTGTTTGATAATGAGTGGTGTACTTTGCTACGCTGCAGAATAACACATATAAACTAATGACTTAAATTCTCCTCTTTTTGCCAGTATGTCTAACATCTCTATCAGTGGGAGATGTATGTAGAAGTATAAAACATGTTTAGATGCTGAAAGATATAAGATAGATAGATGTGCAAAAATCTAACAAAATGGAACTGGAGTTAAAGGGATTGGCCTCTAATAAGAGAGTTTACTAGGGTAAGTACAATACTCTAATAGTGTACTCTCCCCAGTAAACTTTCTCTGCAGTTTGTGGGATCCACAGGTCATGCAACTCACCAGCCGCAGGGTTCAAAAAAAGAAACTTTGAGAATGCACCAAGCAAACAAAAGAGGCTCATTATTCAAGAGAAATGATTGAGCAATAGCATACAATATATACAAGAAACATTATACCTTCACGGGAAGAAGAGAGGGAAAGATGGGGGAGACAAAGGAAGGAAAGGAGAAACAAAACAAAACCAACAAGAACATGATCCAAGTGTCCAAGAAGAGACACACTTCTCATGTGCCCCACCCATGCCAAGAGGCAGCCAGATCTTTTATTTTATGGATTTCATCCTTTATACAGGAACGTGCAGTTGCTAAACTTTCTTCTTAGTGGCCAACCCCTTATAACAAACAGAATATGGTTGAACCCAGTGATGAAGCCATACAACTTCTTTAAATAACCCTGAAATAGGAAAGGCTATCTCTATAGAGGGATAAAGAGGTGTTCCTCAATGTAACTCCATATGTAATGTCACCATCCACAATTCATGCTTATTTTCTCAAAGGTGATGATCCTGAAGTGCTGTTCTGAAGCTCAAGCCTTACTATCTACTGATCCAGATCCACAGCCAATCCCTCAGGTCAGCCTCCAATTTAGCTTTATCTATAGCATTAAAAGTCTACATTATCTTAACACCAGCCGACACAAGAGTAAATGATTCATTTTCCACAATTTGTTGTGTTTATTGAGTGTTTACAGTACATTTACATAGTCTGTGTGTCGGCTCCCCTCCATTTGGTGGGTATTGCAGAACAGTTTTCCCTTATGATATTAATCTTCTTAAGTGCGAAAATGGATGTGATGCTTGCCTATGACAAGAAAAATGAATCTCTCACAGCTATAATTTCCTTCTTTTCACAGGCTCCATTTGACATGACTTTGCCATCATTAATCAGGCTGGAGAGAGTCTTTGACCTGACTCACGGCTGTATGTTAATGAAGGGAAGCCTGCTAGATTGGACGCTGTCACAGCTCACCTGAACAATCAATTTACACTTATTGTTTTATCACTCACAAATATATTTTTATCACACACATCACATGCATCGACTTTACTAATTTTTATTCAAACCATTTCTTATATATTTTTCCAGAACTTTCTACAATATATTATTGCATTGCCCATGGGAAAAATCTCATAAAATCAATCTCTTTGCTTTCCTGCAGCTTCCAAGATGAGAAGAATGTACTATAAACAGCGATTATAAAGAATTGTAAAAGCCTAACTTGTTTTTCTGTGGTTTTTTAAAAACGTTTTCTATCATTTCATGTTTGTACCGGAAAAAAGTATCTTGACTATATTTCTGAAAATAATATTTTTTTGGAAATACACATAAAGGGGAAGTTTTTTTATTCCCCCTCTATAAGCGAGAAAAAAAAATTCACTGTGGGTGACGTAGAATAGTTTTTTGTCTATGTGTGGTGTTGTTTTGAAGCAGTTGTGGAACAAATGCTGTTTTGAGACTTTACAATGTGTCAGACGAACAAAGGACAGTTGATAATAATACAAAAACACCTGTATGCATGAGGATTATATGTTTTGTTATGTAGATAATTACTGTATCTACTAATTTTCCTCCATGTTGGACTATTATACATATGTGACTGTAAGAACAGAACAAAAACCTATACACAAAAGCCAGACCTACAAAAATGTGCATAAAAAATGTAATTTTATGAAAATAGGAGGGACACAAAAACATCCGGGCAACAAAAGGGATGAATAGATAAATCACCAATACATATATATTATATAGTTGCAATATTAGAGATACATAAAAAGGGACAAAGTTGTCATTACTATCTCATGTGAGGTACTAAGGTAGTACATATCGCATACTCTATTTATGACCTAGGCCGTCATCTGCCCCATATGAAAATATGCATGTTGCAATTACATGTATAAAGTACCTGAGTACTGAATATCCCACGTCCGCTCGGATGGCTGACACCCCGATGCGCGTTTCGACGCGCTGCCTTCGTCAAGGGGTATGGTCAGCCAGGCAGGGGTGAGTATATAAAACAGCCATTAGGAACACTTGTTCTCACCTGTTGTTAATAATAAGGCTGTTGCTTTTTATTGGGCACATGAGACGGAGCTTCGCCTACCCCGACGCTCCAATCATGTGATCCTTACATGTGATGTATCATATCACAGCAGTATGCACATAGTATCGCGCAATCTGGGTATCAGAGAAGGAGACCCGTTCTACTCATGCGCACAGCAGCGGTCTACAGGACATGGATGAGGGACGAGAGATTTCAGCAGAAAAATGCTTGATGTGCAAGAGAAAAAAAAGTTTTACCAAAAAAGATGTACTTGATATAAAAATTAACAATACAACACCATATGATATTACAGAATGTTGCTCCATTGAGAATGGTAGTTGGAAATAAATCTTACTTCTCAGTTATCTTGTGGTTTTGGTTTTCGACACGAGAGTTCCAATCTGGGAGTGTTTTGGGCCCGTCTGTATGCTTTCCTCAAAGAGCGATGGCGATAGCCTCAACCTCAGAACCTTCTCCTTAGTTTGTCAGATTGCTTTCTTCTTCTGTTGAACATATTCTGCATATGGGCATGTACTGTCCCACTGGTATGGCATTGATTGTCTGTGTAGGGTGCGATGAGGAGGCGCGTAATAAAGCTTTTACTGAAGTGTCTTTTCTGTGAACAGCAGAATACAGAAAGCCCAGCTCATCATGGTTGAAAATGACATCCAGGAATTAAACTTAGTTTAATATTAGAATCAACCTCTGTATATATGACTCCAGCTGCTGAGTTGAACCCCACCAGATGATTAGGACGTCTTCGATGTAGCGTGCCCATAAGATGGTGCGGTATGCCTTCTATTCTCTGAAGTAAATCTGTTGTGTCCCTAACATAGGACGGCAGACATTCTACAATGCTCTTGAGGTGATAATGAACTTGCTGATGCCCTCCATAAGTCCCCCTCTGTCCAAAATAATAGGGCATCCTGGTGGTGTTAAGGCATACTTAGGGATCTATGGTACAAGATTAAGAGTGGGGACAAGGGGTGCTTTGAAATTACCCCATCTCTGGTTGTCCTCTTGAGAATTGTCTCAATCTCTCCTGCAAATTTAAATGAAGTGAAGTGAAATTAAATGTTAATTTTTATAGCAAGTTAAGTTTTTTAATTGGCGATAGGCTTCTGTCTCACACATTTGTCTCGGCCATAGAACTACATTTCCGCCTTTGTCCGCTTGTTTTATTACCACATCATCTAGTTTTCTTAATGATTTCAATGCTTTACGCATTGCTGGTGTTAAGTTGTCATGAATGATAGTAAGTGGAATGTTAAAAGGATGTTGAAAGGGCCCGGAATTTCTTGGACTTTGGACGAATACATAGAGGGATCTTACCGTTTTTGGTGAGTGTATCTATTGATTCTTCCAATAACTCGTCCTAAATCTGTATGGCTTCCTGTTCCTCTACAGTGGGAAATATGTCTTTTGCATCCTCCTCATTGGACCAGTTGTGATGAATCAAAAACCGTGAAAAGATATGTAGGTATTTTATTGCTGTAAAAGTATTAAACCAAGCAGAGGGAGAGAAAGTCAAACCTTTTTCCAAAACCAACTGTTCATCTGAAGTCAATGAAAGCTGTGATAAATGTATTACCTTCAGTTGAGACGAACTTGTTCCACTTCATGTCTCAGGTTTATTTTAGTGTCAGCATACCGATGATTCAGGTTTTGCTTTCTCTTTCCACTGTGGCCTCTTGATGTCTAGTCATGATTGCTATTGCCTTCGCTTCCATCATTTTGCGTTGCAAGGGAGGACATAGACGAGGATCTACTTATTGATCTCCTACAGGTATTCTGTGGTCTCTGCCATTTATACAATTGCATTCATTGGTAATACCCAAGGTCTCTGTTATATTTCTTAGTTTTCAACAAATGACAGTGTAAAGTTACTTTGACATAGACCCTACTTGCACCTAAGTCATTATTTGCATAGACTAATTTTCACAATAGGACTGAATTCATGATTTTGGGACTTTCTGTTTAGGCATAAGTATTGGCGCATATTGACTATGTTGACGGGTCTATGTTTTACAACTTTCAATGATATTTTGCGACTTTTTATGTGACTGTTGCAAACAACTCTCATAGCATTAGAACACTGCCAGCAGATTTATCAAGAGCCAAATCCACCTTAATGAATCTGATGGTAGCAGAACTCCAAAGACAGGCATAGAACTGTCTTAAGGAGCCTGCCTAATGATAAATTACCCCCACTGTGTATAATAACAAATTATTTAAAGGATATGTTAATTTTGTCCACCGTCTCACTTCTTTTCCATGAATAACTGTGAGCATCTATAGATGACTTTCCTTCTATGCTGTGTTATGATCTGCTGTAAACGATCTTTCCCTACATTTTGCTGTAAGCTAACTTTGAACCGCTACAGGTGACCTTCCCTCTATAATGTGTTATGATCTGCTGTAGATTATCTTTCCTCTACACTGTGCCATAACTAGCTGTTAGCCACTACATTGTAGATTACCTTTCTTCTATAATTTGTTATGGTCTGCTATAGATGATATTTCTTACGGCATCACTGCGGCCGTAATTGGCAGTCTCCATAAGGAGAGCTCTTAATTTCCGACCCTAGTCACAAGCCTCTCACTCAGCCAAACCAGTTCCCTAGGCTGTACAGAGGAGACCCAACCCGGTCGAAACAGTGCTGTCTACAGTTGGGACTCTATTCCTTCTGAAATAGATATACTGGTTTGGTTTTAATCCCACATCATGTCATAAGGCTTCTTGTAGGTCATGCTTGATGTCAGGGTAGCTGCCTTACAAAGAGCTAAATGAGGCCTAGTTATCCTTATCCCATCTTGGAAAACTTTGCATATTTTCCTAGAATCCTCTAGGGGAGCATCCATGGCTATAAGTCTCCACACGCCTACACAGCGGCCTTAATTGTCAGTCTCTGTAAGGAGAACTTTTACTTCCCGACCCTAGTCCAGAAATAGACTCTTAAGTCTTCAGACTGTAACTTTCTATACAGGACTCTCGAAATCTTAATACATCTGCATAGAACAGACCATCAAATAGGATAATTCACTTAATAAATATAACTAATTACTTAAAATGTTAATAATTGATGACCATGTTTAATTTCCTCTTGGATAAAACACCTTACGATGCAGTTTTTAAGACACGCATCAAATACACCTGTTTCTGTGATTAAGAAACATTTAGAAATAATGAGCTCCTTGGTTTTTGCAGAGCAGCAGAAATGGCTGATTACATTATTAATAGCCAGCCAATTAGTGCTCTCTGCATCTCACACAATGCCTTGGAAATATTGATTTCACATTAGTTGCATAGTCCACAACATTTTTTTATTTGCTGTTTATGGCTTTTCCTGCTACATAGATTCTAGATATGTGTAGTACATTGACATTTGCTAGATTGTTACTGCCTAGAGGGCAAGACTTGCTAAAAAAACATCCTGTAAATGTGGGAACTGCATGGACTGAGTAATTTGAATTCAATGTTTTCACAAATTTTCAGGTTAGTTTAAGACAAAACCATTTTTACCAATCTTATTTCTCTTTTCACCCTTCCACTCCCACCATGGCCATTACATAAAGTGCAAAATGCACCAAGTGGGCCCAGAAAGATTAACGTATGGAAATTAGGAACTCAGACTAACTGGAAAGAATGGGTATGCCGTGCAAACCATGCTTGGTCACTTGGAGGCAAGGACAATACTGATTCTCATTTTTTCTTATTTTACAGTCATTACATAAAGGTTGGATCAGCCTGTAGTGTGTAAATGTGTGTTAATAAATTTGATTTCCATTGATAATATTTTGTAATTTTTTGTCAGCACATTCAACTTTGCACAGAACAAAGTATTCAATGAGAATGTTTTATATTTATTCATTATTTTCATTTAGATCCAGGATGTGTCATTTGAGTGTTCCGTTTGAGTAGTGTATATGTAATCTTGGCCCTTTCATTGTAAACTGATGTGCTTGGAGTTCAGAATGTATCTGGCGCTGCTCAAGGAATCCTCGGCTGCATCTCTGTCCTAAACCATGAGTGGACTTGGCTGTAGTGGAGCAGCAGAATCCTGGCTCAAGGCAGCTTGTAGAGTAACTCGAAGCCAAGAAGCAGAAGCTTTGATGATGCATGAGAAGACAAGCAGCAATAGTGTTCATAAATTGAAGGAGTTCTTCCTGCCAACTACTTATCTTGCTGGCTATGCTTGGATTTGTTAGCATGGATGAGCATCTTGTAGCCACCTAACCAACTTGACTTTGGGCTACACTCAGGGTAGTTGTTTAAGTGACCCCATTGATTTCCACTCATTGAAATTCTCCACAAGATCAAGATTTTGCTTTGATTACCTCTAGATGTAGTCCTAATGTAGATGGAAGCTGACACAGGAAAAGCATCTTAGAAACAGACAGGCAGAGGATAGCCAGTAATGGAAAAGATGGAAGTTGGAGTTCTAGTAGAGGTTCAAGCCATTGGGAGGGCACCAAAACGGCAGCAAGATTTGAAGTTAAGTTCAAACTATGAATGTCAGCATAACATAACCCAATTGAGAGAATTACAAAAGCAGAGAACCACAAAAGTTCGATAATAGATCCAACACCGTTGCAGGACACTTACATGATAGGACCTAAACATTCAGGCATCTAATTGACTCACAGAACCTTTAAATTTCACATATATGGCGTGTGCATGATAAGATAGGAACATACTAACAGGAAACCTGCTTACTTGGAGGCCAGAATTGTAAGTAAACAGGCGGCTGTGACCACCAGGGGAAAGCAGATATGGGAGCAGAGTGCTATTGATATTACGAGGTTAAAGTTCATAACTAAAGCTTCTCAAATTAACCTTTAATCAGTGAAAGAGTGTAAAATGTCTGTTATTTTATTTTCCCACCTAATCTCCCTGGAGAACTCTGTTTATATCTAGCAATGTACATAGACTTGAGAATAAATGGTGAAGGTGAACATAAGTCACAGTAAGACATATTGCATCGACGGAGAACATTTTACAGGAGAACCTTGAGCATAGTGTAACAGGAACTACAAGCTCTTTGCGGTCTGTTAAACACTAAACATGGTTGAATTAAGCCCTTGTGACGGCCTATGTGAAAAGTGTTATAACACCAAATATTGTCAGATGCATTGGTCAAATGTGTCAGTCAGAGGGAAATGAATGAACAAAAATAAACCTGAAGGACTCCAGTGCTCTGCAGTCTATGCATTCAGATCACAAGATACCTGAAGAGAACCTGCATATATTTTATGTCATACCAGAGATGAAAAGGATTCCGAACTGTAGATTAAAAAGTCTGCAGCAAATCTTTTTATTTTTCACCAATTATAGACCGTTTCAAAACATTTTGGGAATAATCACTTTGACACCATAAAGTATAGTTATTTGTATCGAATTACATTCAACAATACATAGAACAATAGAGAAAATTTTACAATATTTAACAAAAATCAATGACAAAAGTAACAATCTAAAAATACAGCTCTAATGCAAAAGGAGTGTATTACCTGAGTGGCGATATGTAGATATGTCTGGTAATACTGCAGGGATTTGCCCTTGTATCCACAGTAAAACCAAGGTGAATACTCCACTGCTCCTTGTGCATGCCCAGAACCGGCAGAAGCTTGCGCTTATGTGCATATTCATGAGCTGTTATCACTAAGGACAACTTCATGTCCAGGAAAGAGGGGGTGAGGGAGGGGGTGACTCCTGGACTGGGGCAGCCCAGTGAACCTCCACCCTATGAGTCAAGGGCTTCTCTGGCAAGGATAAGGTATATTTTTGTTTTTCACTGAACAGCACTGAGGACTTTTTTGAGGATAACTTTAGGTTCTCTTGTTCTCTAATTTGCTGTAGAGTAGCTCAATTATGAAAAGTAAAAGCACAGCAATGTGAGGACATGCCCCATTTGCATTTATAGAAGCCACTAATCTGCAAAATACATCTATATTTTACAGTCCTGCAGCTACTCACAATGTATTTGCAATTTTAAAACTTTTAAGATCACAACTTCTCCACAATCATAAACATTTTTCTAGCCAACCAGTTCCCTAAAGGGAACCTGTCAGCGCATTTTCACATATACAGCTAGTGACAGATTCCCATAGAGCCCTATTAACTAACTGACACCCTTCTTTTACCTAAAAATTGTTTCCCTTACATCCCGTTAAATTAACTTTATCTGATATTACCTGGCATCGGAGGGATCAAGTCCTGCTTGACCGGCCCCTCCCATCTACTCCTCCCCATGTCTCATGCCATACAACCAGGGTGATATCATCTAAGGTACTTTACCCAGTTACAATTGCAATGTCTACCCCATGTATGTATCTTATCACAGGAAATCACAGCAGCCTTCATGGATTTCTACTTCTCTCTATCCTCTATGGAGGAATGCTTTGATTTCATGTGATCAGATATATACATGGGGTAGACATTTCAAATGTAACATGACCTTAGATGACATCACTCTGGTCACATGCCATAAAGTGCCTAATGATGTAACAAAACGTTCAATGTTCCACACAGCAGCATGTCCTAACATTGAGACCTCTAAACCAGGAACAAGGATACAGGGCAGTGAACACGACATATAACAGGTGAACCATTTAGGATAAGGGTAATGCATAGTTTTTATGTAGTATTTATTTTGGGAAGGGCAGGTGCTTTTTAAAGTTCTATTATTTATATTCTTAAGAATTACAACAAATGGAGCCATTCTTTGACATCCTATGTCTTTCTATTACATCCTTTGAAGAAACCAGACAACTACCCAGTAAATCAGAGTATCAATCGTATCTACAGTTTTATTTCAATTGCTTCTTGTGTTACATTGTAAGTTTCTGCCATAACAAGCATACATTTAGGTCTTGTTTGCTCTTGTTCCCCTGACACTGTTTAACATAAGCTTTATTAATACATCATTGTCTTCTTTTGTAAAATCAGCTTCTGTGGCTGCAGGTATATACATTAGATCAGACATGATCTATGTCTTTACCACTTGCCAGGGGAGGTTAACTGAAAAAAATGATTAATAGAAGACAGGACTAGCGACTCCTCAAAGTGGAATCCTCAATGTGGAATCTAAACACAGTAACTGTATAATATCAGTGATCAGACCTTGTGCAGATCAGATGGATTATTGTTTTACCTTTGGCAGCAGGCATAGGTACCAATTCACACAGATGAAGGAATTCAGCATTTTTCTTTAAAAAATCATTCCATCTTAATTTCTTAATGAAAATTATATAAAATTTTATAATGATACCAGCTGTATGTTTCAGGTGTTTATACAACCTCGGTCTTGGCGGAATAATATTATAGATAGTTTGGTATGTATAAAGTGATGTACCGAGTTTACATATACCCAGTTTTTATATGTTATTCATTTATGGTTACACAATAGTGCACTAACATTATTCGAGCTCATAATTCATAATCAATAAATACAAGACTTGATTCTATTATAGGAGAGTGACAACTTCCCTTTTTCTTGGAATTCTCTTTACATGCCTGTGGAGACATGAGTTTTCCATGAACTAGTAATTACGGAACATCTCGAATTAGAAATCTATATTGCGCTATTCCCCTGTTGTTCCTGCAACTATATGAATATACTGACAGATGAGGGCTGTCATTCTCCTTATCAGCATGTACCTACACAGCCATTACACAGTCCAGCAGTGTCAGACTGCCTGCTCCTTTTACAAAGGGAATAAAAACATATACATGTTTTTTTTTTTACTAGCATATAAACACAAATCCAGAAATAGAATGTAGAACATAATGTTACAATCTGGATCACATAACAATTGGCAAACCTTCTTAACCATCAATAGTGTTGACTGGAGCCCTACATATTAGGGATATTATGCAGTTTTATCTCCATCAGGCAAGCTGTCAGATAACATGAGCTGTCACTAGAGTAATCACTTTATATTGATGAGGGAAGGAAAGAATTGGAACATAATCCCTGGGCTGTGTCTAAACAGCCGAAGTCCCAGGGTCAGGCATATATTTTTTTAGTGCAGATCCCCTACTGGAAATCAGACGTCACCTAGGATTTATATGACCACATACCAGTGACATATACAAGTAACCTTTGTACATGTCACATTAATCTGACAAGACACAATGACATCTTCTATTTCCCATAATTTATGGGTGAATGTGCATTATCCAAACAAGATAACACACAGGTAGCAGCGCTTCCCGAGTTACCGTATAGGAGGTTCTAGCTCCCAGCAATGCATATTATCACAATTTGTTATCTCTCTCTCACTATATGTGTATGGAATGATATTCACTCAGTAATATATTGTTTCTATTTCTAATATGTGCTGACATTTCCAGATACGCTATTATAGTAGACAGGTTTACAACGTGCATCTGCTCTCCAGTGCATTCTCTAACTCCTGGTTATTATGTACTATATCTATACTGCATTCCGGCTCATTGAAATGCCAGGCATCCTATGGAAGACTAATTAAGATGATTTATCCCTGTATATGTGATTTGTATCATTACAATGCTGGAATAAACTGTTTGCAAGTCACAGCGAATGGGTTAAATACATTGTAGGTTCACATCAAATTTGTTCATTATCAAATGTTTTGGATGCAACCGAGCGTATCCATATTGACAACACTGCTTAGAAACAGAAAACATTTCCATTTGCTCAGTGGCCAAGCAATCTGTGATTCCAATCAACCCTTTCTAACTGTGAAGGCAACATGTCTAGGGTCAGATCACGATTCATTTATTTTTAGCAATTGCACAGTAAATGAAAAAATTGGAACAGCCTGCTTAGTATTGTGTGCATTTATATGGCTTTTCATGACATATGATGTATTTCAGTGGGGGGGGATTAATAATTCTTGCATTTTGGGAGGCAATGTCTTTTCTATTACTTACTTCTATTACTTTATCAGGGATACCTGCTGATAAAGGGTTAAAAGTTCTTAGTTATTTTTGGTTTTCTTGTCTTTTTTTGAATACTGCTTACCTCGGACTAGACCTTGGCTTGGGCTCTGGTTAGTGATTTTGTGTAGACGTACCCTCCTGGTTCTGACTACTCAAGCTGACTTTGTTTTGCCTCCCTTTTTCACTTTTCCTCACCTGGTTGAAAGTTCTACCACAGCCTCCTGCATTTATAAATTCATCTCCCACTGAGCACATGTGGAGAGTCATTTTGGTTGCATTTAGAAAGGGATCTGCCAACAGTACATTTTGTGGTAGAACATTCCTCAGAGTATCACTAATAATGTTTTTTAATAATGTGCCAAGAAGAGAGTGTATATATCTGTGTGTGGAACTTATATTCAATATTGAATAATACATTTGAATTTAGGGGGGTGCAGGACATTCCTGTATTTGGGTAGCCAAAGGGCAGGTCATTATTAGGGGGCTGCATGGGACAATTCATTACTGGAGGCTGCTGGGCATTTTATTCCTGTGGGGCTGCTGCATGGCATTTCATTACTGGGGTAGGCTGCATGGGGCATTTCATTAATGGGGGAGGCTGCATGGGGCATTTCATTTATGGGGGAGGCTGCTGGGCATTACGTTACTTGGGGAGGCTGCTGGGCATTACATTACTGGGGGAGGCTGCTGGGCATTTCATTACTGGGAGAGACTGCTGGGCATTACATTACTGGGGGATGATGCTGGGCATTACATTACTGGGGGACGATGCTGGGCATTACATTACTGGGGAATGCTGCTGGGCATTACATTGCTGGGGGGGGGCTGCTGAGGATTACATTGCTGGGGGGAGGCTGCTGGGCGTTACATTACTGTGGGAGGCTGCTGAGCATTTAATTATTGGGAAGGCTGTTAGGTATTTCATTATTCGGGGAAGCTGCTGGGCATTTTCATTTCTCGGGGAGGCATTTTGGCATTTCATTACTGGGGCAGGCTGTGACCAATTCATTTTCCACCCCAGGCTCATACTTGTGTTAAGTATTTTTTTTTCCAGTTATTTGTGGTAATTATTTTATTTGTTGGTTTATACACGTCGACTTATACTCAAGTATATATGGTATTATCATGTCTAAAGGTTGCACAAACATTTTTTCAGAATACTCCTCTCAACATTTTTGAGGATTATTTTTAGCCGAGGAGAATTAGGACACAATACATAATACCTTACCACCTGTAATATTATTATACATCTATTTATAAAAGAAAATCATTACAGCCAGTGTTTTCTATGCTTAATCCCTTCTCACCAAGCCCTTTTTTGATTTTGTGTTTTCATTTGTTTTGGGTTGGTGCGATTACGGGGATATTTAAAACCAAATTTATATAGGTTTATTTTGTTTTATTAGGTTTTAAAAAATTAAAACCCTTTGTACAAACAAAAGCCTTTGAGCTCCCTACATACATCCTTAACTGAAATGACGTCATATGACGGTAAGGGTTTAAATAGTAAATTGAGGCAATTATAGTAATCTATAGTAATCTATAGTAAAGAGAAAACGGTGCATTTACAATGATTGTCTTATGTTTTAGCTAAGTCCCATGTGAGGAGGCTAGAATAGAATGTGAGAGGATAGGATAAAGCTAGCTTCTAAAAAAAATAAAGCATGTTTCGCCAAACAACTTCACAACCCATCGAAAGTCTTCTTCTTTTTATGCCGGGCATAGAATTGCGCTTCAACCTTCTGCTATTTAGGCCTGTAAAAGGTGCAGGCTTTAGCTAGTGCGCAAGCGGAGAAAAGTCCCACAATGACATACAAAAACTGACACCACAATAAATATCCCCTATTAAAGGGGTATTCACATGTGGGCATTCACATTTAATTCAATTCATATGCCATATGTAAACATTTCTTAAATTGGATATTATTAAAAAAAAATTAAGTGTGAAGATAATTTCTCATAAATGTTGCCATGTTGACCCTTAGAAACGAGATGGCTTCCTCCTATACGACCACCTCACATTTTGGCAGAGGTGGCCAGACATGCGCTATTGAGCCCTGCCTGACCATCCGGCTTCAGCAATCATTACCACAGGACGGCTGGGGGACTTGGAGTAACTCATCGGCCATTTAATATTCAAAAACATTTTGTTTCCTTGTGCAAACCCTCCAGCAGAGGTGGCCGTATCCAAGGACATAGTCTTTGTTTCTAAAGGACCATATGACTACATTTATGTGAAATTTTCTTCACACAGGAACTTTTTTTTAATAACATTTAATTGAAGAAATGTTTATACACGGCAGATTAGTGAAACTGAATGTGAATGCCCAGATGAGAATACCCCTTTAAGTATTGCACATAAGTCATCTTAGCCTCTAGTCTAGCCTGTAGATACATTTATTAAGTAGGATAGATGGACATCGGTTGTCTATTTACTTAAAATATTTAAATAATGGGAAAGAATTTGGTCATCATAAAAATTCTGTCACTTGCTTACTTTGCTATTCCACCAGTTTTATACTTTGGCAGAGATAAATTGCCTAAACTCAAGGTAAACAGATGGACCACAAAAAACAGCTGAAGTATTTTTGAAGTGACATCCCTGCTGGAATCACAGGTCTCCCACTACTTTCAATTTTGTTGCACTAATGAAAACAATTGCTAAAATCCAGGAGCATAGATTTACTGGTGGATATTAGTTTAGCATGTAGAAACCTGTCCACTATGTTACACTCAGCTTCAGACCGGTCCACTGGAGGACTGGTCATGTAACTCTCGGTACCAGTCTATGCAGGGCATAAGCCTAGTAAGGCCTTTTCCCTAGTTCTCTCAAAAGCCTAAGTATTCTTTTAGCTGGTTCGTCAGCTGAGCGGATAGAGCAGGAGTAGCAGCTGGATGATGAGGTTAGTAGTCAGGGGCCGGTGGCACTAATGGCAGCAGTGGAGGAAGAAAAGTCCTTTGAGTAGGATGGCATGTGTGTGGAGGGGGGTCCTGTTACTAAAATGGCAATTGTGGGAGGATGGGGGCCATTTTGACTAAAATTACAGCTGTTTTGGGAGGGGGGCACTGTTACTTTAATGGTTGCAGTGGGTGGAAGTGACTATAATGGCAGCTTTGGGGAGGGGGGCTTGGACAATAATGGCTGCAGTGGGGGCAGAGACTATGATGGCAGCTGTTGGGGGCGCTGTGACAATAATGGCTGCAGTGGGGGAGGGGGGGCAGTGACCATAATAACTGCTGTGGGGGCCCTGTCACTATAATTTCTGCTTTAGGAGCAGTGACTAAAAAGGCTACAGTAGGGGGGGCCTGGAACTATGATGGCTGCAGTAGGGAGGACCCTCTGACTATAGTAGGAGCATCATTGCTAAATTGCTTACTGTAGGGACACAGTTATTATATTGGCTATATATATATATATATATATATATATATATGTACAGCCTCAGAGCACAGCCCTACATGGAGCTACAGAGGCAGGACACAGCTATACATGGACATATTGCTGCAATACAGAATCATACATGGAGCTTACAGATTCAGTGCACAGCCGTACATAGAGCTACAGCCGCTGTACACAGCCATATATGGAGCTACAGCTGCTGTACACAGCCATACATGGAACTACAGCTGCCGTACACAGCCATACATGAAGCTATAGCCACAGTACACAGCCATACATGAAGCTACAGCCGCAGTACACAGCCATACATGGAGCTACAGCCACAGTACACAGCCATACATGGAGCTACAGCCACAGTACACAGCCATACATGGAGCTAAAGCCACAGTACACAGCCATACATGGAGCTACAGCTGCAGTACACAGCCGTACATGGAGCTACAGCCACAGTACACAGCTGTACATGGAGCTACAGCCACAGTACACAGCCATACATAGAGCTACAGCCATAGTACACAGCTATACATGAAGCTACAGCCACAGTACACAGCCATACATAGAGCTTCAGCCGCAGTACACAGCCATTCATGGAGCTACAGCCGCAGTACACAACCATTCATGGAGCTAC
>WNYA01004194.1:1292-19499 GCA_019512145.1 Engystomops pustulosus | reverse complement strand
GTGTATCTAATCATGTGTGATACTGCCTGCTGAGCTGTGTATCTAATAATGTGTGATACTGCCTGCTGAGCTGTGTATCTAATCATGTGTGATACTGTCTGCTGAGCTGTGTATCTAATAATGTGTGATACTTCCTGCTGAGCTGTGTAGCTAATCATGTGTGATACTGCCTGCTGTGCTGTGTATCTAATTCTACCATGTGTGATGCTGCCTGCTGAGCTGTGTATCTAATCTTGTGTGATACAGTTTGCTGAGCTGTGTATCTAATAATATGTGATACTTTCTGCTGTGCTGTGTATCTAATCATGTGTGATACTGCCTGCTGAGCTGTGTATCTAATAATATGTGATACTTTCTGCTGAGCTGTGTATCTAATCCTACCATGTGTGATACTTCCTGCTGAGCTGTGTATCTAATCCTACCATGTGTGATACTGCTGAGCTGTGTATCTAATCCCATCCTGTGTGATACTGCCTGCTGAGCTGTGTATCTAATCCCAACCTGTGTGATACTGCCTGCTGGGCTGTGTATCTAATCCCATCCTGTGTGATACTGTCTGCTGAGCTGTGTATCTAATCCCATCCTGTGTGATACAGCCTGCTGCAGTTATGTGTGGTACAGTCGCACTCCTGGCTGTGTGGAGTCGGCTCCTGGAGGGTTAATGCTTCCCGGGGAAGATGTTGGGTAGAACTGGATGGACGGGTTTGGGATAAGTTTCTCCCTTTGCAGGAAGTTTTCAGAGTTTTGTATCTTTCTGGGACAATAGAGGAGACAGCGAGTGCAGAGTGTATACAGCATGTAGAGAGGCAATACAGGGGGCGGGGCCGTGACTACCACAGGGACAGCTGCTCTACAGTCTATAGGTAAGTGCACTGCAGGCCAGGGAGAGGACAGGGGATACAGTCTAGTACTCTCTGTTATCAGCCATTACATCCTGGGGAGAGGAGACTGTACATGGGGGATACAATCTATTACTCTCTGTTATCAGCCATTACATCCTGGGGAGAGGAGACTGTACAGGGGGGGATACAATCTATTACTCTCTGTTATCAGCCATTTCATCCCGGGGAGAGGAGACTGTACAGGGGAGACTGTACAGGGGATACACTCTATATCTTGTATCAGCCATCATTTCAGCTTGTACTTTGCGTGTCTGATGCATGGATTAGTGACAAATATGGAGTTTTCCAAACAAACCTGCAATAAGGCAAATAATAGGCACATTCCGGATCTTTTGGTTCCCCCTTGTTGTTTCCACGCCTATTTGAGTTTTTGCTATTTTAACTTTTTAGTATAATCTTTATGTCTATAGAGGCGTAAAATTCGTAGCTTTCATAATCATTATAAAATATATTACTTATGTACAGGCGGGCGGGGGGGTGGGTTTGGGGGGGTCTCGTGCCTACCTCTCACACTATGATGACAGGCAGGGGGCGGGACTGAGTGCCTACCTCTACACATATGGAAGGCAGGGGGCGGGGGCTTGGGACTTACTCTGCCAGCACAGCTGTACAGGCAGGGAGAGCGGCGGGTCCTGTGACTACCTCCTCCACACATAGATGGTGGTGATGATGCTGTATACCCTGTACGTTATGGCGCTATCATTCTAGCAGTGTCCGGAGGCGGTGGTCTGAACGGCCTGGAAGTCCAGGGTTCCCGTCCTGGGGGGTCTCGCACTCGCGCAGTGTAAGGGTTGTGACATGGATGGATGGAGAGCGTCCAACGCAGACCCGGTCATTAAATGGGATGGGCTGGACTACGACCTCCCCAGGGGTGAGTAATTCCTCATGATCAGAGGATCAGACTCTGTATGTGTCAGTGAATGGGTGGTTGTGTTCTTAATTATACCCAAGTTGTGTTGGTACAGTGTATCAGTCCAGCAAATACAGATACATTCAGAACACAATGTAACAGATATGTCCGCTGTTGAACGCATGCACAGAACAGGAATCTCTGGTAGGGGACCCTTTAGTGAATTCTGGGGGGGGAGCTGATGCTATTGATGGAGCAGCACTGAACCAGAGGGGGTCTATGCACCTCATTGTCTCTCAGCCTTTCCTCCCTCGTCATACTCACTTCTTAATTTACAAGGATATTCACAGATTAGTCATGTGTCTTCCCCCTAGAATCGCACTCCTCCTCATCCTCTTCGCGGTTTTTGGGTTGAGATTCTTCTTCCCGCTGGGGCGTTTGTTCGACAGCACACCATCATCCTCCACGACCCCAGATGCCGGCAGCTGCGCTCCCCACTCCGAGGGCCAGACAATGTTTTTCCACTTCTTTATGTTTGTGCTCCAACAAATTATTTTTATCTGAAATCTATCATGAAAAATCCGGATGTCACATAATCTACACCAACATATCTAGAAATCGGATAAGAAAAACGGATTAATCTATCATGAAATAATCTGGAGAATCTGATGAGGCAGGACTGTAGTGTAATACATTGTGTACATTGCAATTTAAGGCCACAGAATGTATCATTAAAAGTCCCTGCTATTCGATGGCAGTTCAATAATCTGCAATATCCGATAATCCAGTATATTCTATAGATAGAGATAAGAGACTGTGAGAAGCTTCGGAGGCCGTATAGTTTTTTATAGTGACCCCCCCCCTGGGTTATTAACATATACTGTATGTTATATATGGGCAGCACTATATGTGGTATATAATCATATGTTGTGGTGACAAGTTGTACATCCAATATAGTTTCCCAGAGAAGGTAACTCTACTGTATCTACATACAACCCCCCCCCCCCTACCAAAACATAGGGTACGTCAGAAACCCCCAAATGCAATATAGTCAAGGCTGAAACACCCCCGGAAAACCCGGAACCCTACAGATGTACGGCGAGACACCACCAACACAAGACATAGCGTTCTTTTTTGTTTTATGGGAACCTTGGAGCCTGTTATGCACCTACATATCACTGCTACATGTGATTGGAGTACAGGGCATTACTAGGACTATTATTGGGACCCTATTTCTAGTCCAAGGCATCAATTGCTTCTAGTGTCAAAAATATTTACTTTTGTTTTATGTAAATCCATATGAGGAAGTTCTGATACTTCTTATTTGTAAAGCAAGTGTTGCAGAGGAAAAAAGGCTGAAACTGCGGCCAGAATGATCAGAAGAAGGTGGGGGAATATGCCGGATCCTAATACCCGGAGGACTGTGTGCAGGACGGATAATACACAAGGAGCACCATGAGATGGTACGTGGGCAGTGAGGGATAATCACAGGAGACACTGAGAGGAGTGTGCAGGGACTGGAAATTATACAGGAGACACTGAAAGAGGACGTTGGAAGGGAACTGTGGCACATTCATCACAGGAGCCATGATTGAGCGTGGACTGTGTGCAGGGACTGGGATAAGACATCAGGAGACACAGAGAGGACTGGTGCAGGACTGGGATAATAACAGGAGGACAATGAGAGGAGTGTGGTGCAGGACTGGATACTACACAGCGACACTGAGAGGACTGTGGCAGGATGCGGATAATACCCGGAGAATGAGTAGGACTTGTGTGCAGGGATCTGAGATGAATAACAGGAGGACATGAGAGGACTGGTGACGGACTGGCTGATAATACAAGGAGATCACTGAAGAGGGACTGTGTTGCAGTTGACTAGATTGTAACAGGAGAATGGAGGGACTGGTGAAGGGATGGATAATACACAGAGACACTGATGAGGGTACTGTGTTTTTGCCAGTGAGCAATGGATAATTACAACAGGGAGAAGAGCACTAGAAGAGGACTGTGTGCAGGGACTGGATAATACACAGGCGACACTGAGAGGACTGTGTGCAGTGAATGGATAATACACAGCGAGACACTGAGAGGACTGTGTGCAGTGACTGCGCGATAATACACAGGAGACACTGAGAGGACTGTGTGCAGGGACTGGATAATACACAGGAGACACTGTAGAGGACGGTGGGCAGGGCGCTGGAGCGATACCCAGGAGGACACGAGAGGACTGCGTGCCGGGCTTGGAATACACCGGAGGACATGCGAGGACTGGTTGCAGGGGATCTGGATAGCAAGGAGACATGTAGCGGACTGTGTGCAGGACTGGATAATAAAGGAGACACTGAGAGTACTGTGTGCAGGACTGGATCAATACACAGGCGACACGAGAGGACTGGTGTGCAGGGACTGGATAATACACTAGGAGACACTGAGAGGACTGTGTGCAGTGATCTGGATAATCACAGGAGACACTGGAGGACTGGTGCAGGACTGGATAATAACAGGGACATGCGAGGAATGTGTGGAGGATGCAGGTTAATACACAGGAGAACTGAGGAGGACTCTGTGTGCAGGGGACGGGATCACTACACAGGAGACACTGAGAGGACTGTGTGCAGGGACTGGATATATACACAGGAGAACGAGCGGACGTGTGCAGGGATGGATAATACACAGGAGACATGAAAAAGGATGGGTAGTGTACTGGATATAACACAGGAGACACTGAGAGTGACTGTGCAGGGACTGGATACTACAGAGGAGACACTGAGGGAAGTGTGCAGGGATTCTGGATAATACGAGGAGAACACTGAGAGGGACTGGTGTCAGGGCGGATGTAATGACCACAGGAGGACACTGAGAGAGGACTGTGTGCAGGGACGTATATATACAGAGAGACATGAGAGTGGATGTGGCCGTGGACGGGAAATAACGGAGACATGAGGAGGACTGTTGTGAGGGAGCTCGGTATAATACCAGGAGACATGAGAGGATGTGGCAGCTGACTGGCTAATACAAGGAGACACTGAGAGGGACTGTGGTGGCAGTGCCGGTGCTAATACAGGGAGAACTGAGAGGACTTGTGTCGCAGTGATTCTGAAATAGAGAGGATGGGAAGGACGACAAGGAGGGACTGGTGCAGGAGGGGGATAATACAGAGGACGAACTGAGACGTGCTGTGTGCTTGCAGGGACTGAGATAATACAGGAGAATGAGAAGGACTGTGTTGCAGGGATGGAAATAACAGGAGACCTGGAGGACGATCCTGCTGCAGGAAACTGGATAATACACAGGCGACACTTGAGCGGACTGTGTGCAGGGAACTGGATAATACACAGGGACACGAGCGGACGTGTGGGAGGGACTGGGATAATCCACAGGAGAACTGAGTAGGACTGTGTGCAGGGACTGGGAAGTACACAGGACGACACTGAGAGGACTGTGACAGCAGGACTGGATAATACAGAGGTAGAGCACTGGAGGACTGTGTGAAGGGACGGGATAATACCAGGGAGACCACTGAGAGGACTGTGGGGCAGGGACTGGGATAATACACAGGAGACCGAGCGGACTGTTTGCAGTGCCTGGCTAATACACGGAGACACTGAGAGGACTGTGTGCGAGGGACTGGGATAAATACACAGGAGACACTGCGAGGAATGTGTGCAGTGCCGGATTTCCTACCCAGGCAGACACTGAGAGGACTGTGTGCATGGAATGGCTAATACCCCTGCGACTTGAAGAGGACTGTTGCGGGACTGGATAATACCAGGAGGATACTGAGAGGACTGTGGGCCGGGACATGGATGCATTAATTACACAGGACAATGAGAGGACTGGTGTAGTGATGGGATCAATCAAGGGACACTGAGATGACTGTGTGCAGGGACTGGATAAACACAGGAGACCTGAGAGGATGTGTGCAGTGACTGATAATACCAGGAGACACTTGGAGAGGGACTGTGTGTAGGGACTGGATATAACAGGAGACACGAGAGGACGTGTGCAGGTGGGACTGGAACTACACAGGGTGCTGAAAGGACTGTGTGTGTAGCTAGTGACTGGATCATCCACCGGTACGATCCCTGGATGGAGGCACTGGGCTGCAGGCGAGCCGCGCTACTACGAGGCGACCCTGACGGCCTGGGCCGGGCCGGCTCTGGCTCATCCCGAGGAGACCCTGAGGAGGCCTGGGTGCAGGGGACTGCGATAATACCAGGAGAACTGAGAGGCCTGTGTGCCGGGGACTGCGCTACTACCCCGGACGACCGGAGGCCTGTGTGCCGTGATGGATAATCCCCCGGCGGCCGAGACCTGCGCGGACTGGGGCAGTGTATGGCTACTACATGGCGACCCTGCGAGGGGACTGTGTGCAGGGCACTGGATAATACCGACAGGCGCCCACTCGAGGCCTGTGTGGCCGGACGCTGGCTATACACCGGAGCCTGAGAGGCACTGTGTGCAGGCGACCTGTGGGGCTCACCTTTCCACCCAGGAGACACTGAGAGGCCTGTGTGCCGGGACTGGATAATATAGCGGCCGGACCCCCTGCGAGGCCCGTGTGCAGGGACTGGCAATACCCAGGCGACACTGAGAGGCATGTGTGCAGGGACGGCTACTACCGAGGCGCCCCTGAGAGGCCTGTGCCGCGGGCCTGGCGTACTCCCCCGGAGCCCTGCGGGCCTGTGTGCAGGGACTGGCATTACTACAGCGGAGACACTGAGAGGACTGTGGGCAGGGAATGGAGAATACAGAGGCGACACTGCGGAGGGCGTGTGCCGGGACTGGATCACTAACAGGCGACACTGGAGGCTTGTGCCGTGACTGATAATCCCAGGCTGCCCCCTGAGCGGCCTGTGGCCGGGCATGGATAACCCCGGAGCCGTGAGAGAGGGACTGGGTGCAGTGCCTGGATAATACACGGCGCACTGAGCGGAAGTGGGCGCCGGGACCTGGATCATACACAGGAGACACTGAGAGGACTGTTATGTGAGGGGCCTGGATAATATAATACCCAGGAGACCTGAGAGACTGTGTGCAGTGAGGCGTACTAGAGAGGCGACACTAGCGGACTGTGTGCAGTGACTGGATCATCCACAGCGACATGAGCGCCCGCCGGGTGCCGGCCTGGATAATAACAGGAGACATGAGCGGACTGTGTGCAGTGACACTGGCTACTAGAGAGGGAGGACAGGTGAGAGTCGACTGTGTGCAGTGACTGGTGATAATACAGAGGTAGACACTGAGGGACGGGTGTGCGGGGACTGGGATATCTCCAGAGGAGACACTGCGAGGCCTGTGCAGGGACTGGATAATACACAGGAGACACTGAGAGGACTGTGTGCAGTGACTGGAATAATACACCAGGAGACACTGGAGGACTGTGTGCAGGGACTGGGATAATACACAGGAGACACTGAGAGGACTGTGTGCAGTTGACGGCTAATAGAGAGGAGACATCAGAGAGGACTGTGTGCAGGGAATGGATAATAAAGCAGGAGACGCGAGTAGGACTGTGGGTGCAGGGGATGGATAATACAGACGGAGACACTGGAGGACGTGTGAGGACTGGATAAACACGGAGCACGGGAGGACTGGTGCAGTGACTGGATAATACACAGAGACACTGAGGGACTGTGTGCAGGACTGGATAATACCACAGGGGACACTGAGAGGAATGTGTGCAGGTATGGATAATACACACAGGGAAACACTGATGGGGGACTGTGTGCCGGGACTGGAGTAATAGAGAGGAGACATGAGGACTGTGGCAGTGAATGGAGATAATAACAACAGGGGAGCCTGATGAGGACCTGTGTGCCGGTGATGGATAGACACCGGCGCACTGCGCGGGAGTGTGCAGGGACGGATACTACACAGGAGAAACCTGAGAGGACTGTGTGCAGGCGCATGGATAATCCCCAGGCAGCACTGAAGCGGACTGTGTGCGAGGGGGATGATCATCCACAGGAGCCATGAGCGGATCTGGGCGAGGCATGTGAAAAATCCACAGGAGACTCTGATGAGGATGTGTGCGCCGGGAATGGCTAATCCCCGGAGACACTGCGCGGACTGTGCGCCAGTGACTGGATAATACCCAGGAGCCCCTGGCGGACTGTGTGCAGGGGGACTGGCTAAGACAGCGACCACTGAGGGTCCGAGGACTGGTGTGCAGGGAGCGGGATAATACACAGGAGGACCCTGGAGAGGACTGTGTGCCGGACGGGAAGACACTACACAGGCGCCCAGAGCGGCCTGTGTGACCGGGACTGGTAATACCGAGTAGGACCTGATGAGGACTGTGTGCCGGGGACTGGATAATCCCAGGCGCACGGAGAGGACGGGTGCCGGGACTGGCTAATCCACAGGCGACCTCTGCGAGGCTGTGTTGCAGGATGGTGATACTACACAGGCGACACTGAGGGCGGACTGTGTTGCAGTGATGGATTAATACACCGGAGAACACTGAGCGGACGGTGTGCAGCGAGATGGATACTCCACAGGGAGGACACTGGTGAGAGGGATTGTGTGCAGTGATGGATAATACCGAGGACACACTGAGAGGGAATGTGTGCAGGGACTGGGATAAGCCACCGGAGCACTGATTGAGGACTGTGGTCTTGCAGGACTGGAAATACACAGGAGAACTGCGAGGACTGGGGCGGGACTGGATAATGACCGGGAGACCACTGGGAGGACTGTGTGCAGGGACGGTATAAGAGGAGGACAATGAGGGACTGTGTGCAGGGACTGGATAATATCACAGGAGACAACTGAGCGACTGTGGCAGGGATGGATAATACACCAGGGAGACACTGAGAGGACTGTGGGCAGGCGACTGGATAATACCCCCCCCCCCCAAAAACCCCCAGGGGGAATCGGGAACACTGAGAGGACTGTGCGCAGTGACGGATACTACAAGGAGACACTGAGAGGACTGTGTGCCAGGGACTCTGGATAGATAAAGAGAACTGAGAGACTGTGTGCAGGGACTGGATAATACACAGGAGACACAGAGAGGACTGTGTGCAGGGACTGGATAATACACAGGAGACACTGAGGAGGACTGTGTGCAGGGACTGGATAATACACAGGAGACACTGAGAGGACTGTGTGCAGGGACTGGATAATACACTGTGTGCGGTCCCTGACGTGTCCTGTGTTTCTTCCTGTTGCAGGTCCTACATCTTCCAGAGGCGCTGGGTGAAGCTGGATGCAGAATATCTCCGCTACTATGAGAGTGACAAGGTACCGTGAGATTTGTGTCTTCTCTTTATATTTGATTTTTCCAGAGAATATAGAAAGACGGGCAATGTCCTCCCAGCAAGAGGAGACGCATCATGGGATTGATAGCAGACAGTGCTGGGTACAGCGCGGACTATCTTATCTAGTACTGTTATATAGAACTAGTGATGGGTAATGTCCTCCAGCGCAGGAGAGCATATGGATTGATAGCAGACCGTCGGGGTACAGACGATGGATATTATTATCTAGTACTGTTATATAGAACTAGTGATGGTAATGTGCTCCAAGCAGGAGGAGAGCATATGGGATGATAGCACGACGGTGTGTGGTAAGCGATTGGCCTATATATTAGTTAATGCCTTATATAGAACTAGTGATGGGTAATGTTCTCCCAGCAGCAGGAGAGGCATCATGGGATTGATAGCAGACGGTGCTGGGTACAGCGATGGATATTATTATCTAGTACTGTTATATTCGAATAGTGATGGGGTAATGTTCCCTTCCCCCCCCAAGCAGGAGGAGAGGCATCTGGGATTGATAAGCAGACAGGCTGGGTACAGCGATGGATCTTATTTCTGTATGTGGTAGAACTAGTGATGGGTAATGTCCTCCCAGCAGGAGGAGAGGCATCATGGGATTGATAGCAGACGGTGCTGTGGACAGGAGGATATTTATTATTAGTACTGTATATATAGAATAGTGAGGGTAAGTGTCCTCACAGAGGAGGAGAGGCTATCAGGGATTGATAGCAGAAGGTGCTGGGTACAGCGAGGATATTATTATCTAGTACTGTTATAAGAAACTAGTGACTGGGGTAATGTCTCCTGGCAGGAGAGCACATGGGATTGATAGCGACGGTTGCTGGGTTCCGCGATGCATATTATATCAGTACTTTATATAGAACTGTGAGTGGGTTAATGTCCTCCCAGCAGCGAGAAGGACATCTTGAGATGATAGCAGACAGTGCGGTTAAGCGATGATATTTATTATCTAGTCCTGTTATATAGAAAACTATGATGGGGAATGTCATCCCAGCAGGAGGAGAGGGCATCAGGGATGGGATTATCGTGCAGCGGTGTGCTGGGTACAGCGATTGGCTATTAATACTAGTACCTGTTATATTAAGAAACTAGTGTGGGTAATGTGCTCCCAGCAGAGAGCATCAGGGGATTGATAGAAGACAGTGCTTGTACAGAGATGGTATAGTATTATCTAGTACGGTTATATAGAACTAGTGAGGGTAAGTCCTACCAGAGGAGAGGCACATGGGATGATTAGCAGACAGTTGTGGGTCAGCGATGGATATTAGTTTTCGTACTGTTTATAGAACTAGGATGGATATGTCCCCCAGCAGGAGGAGGGAGAGGCATAATGGGATGATAGGCAGCAGGTTCGCTGGTACAGCGCGGATATTATATCTCGTACTTGTATATGAGAACTAGTAGTGCATGGTAATGTCCAGCCAGCAGGAGAGCGGCTCATGGATTGATAGAGACAGGCTGGGTACAGACGAGCGTATGTATTATCTAGTATGTTATATAAGAACTAGTGATGGGTAAGGTCCTTCGCCAGCAGCAGGAGAGGATCATGGGATTGATAGCAGGACCGTGTGGGTACCAGCGGCTGATGGATATTATTATCTAGTAATGTTATATAGCCAACTGTGATGGGTAATGATCTCCTCAGCAGGAGGGCATCATGGGATTGATAGCAGACGTTGCGGGGACGCGAGGATATATAATCTAGAGTGTTATATAGAATAGTGATGGGTAATGTCTCCCAGCAGAGAGGGCATATGGATGGATAGAGGACAGTGCTGGGTGTACAGCGATTGGATAACTTATAGCCTAGTAGTTATATAGAACTAGTGATGGGTAAGTCCTCCCAGCGGATAGGCACAGGGATGCTAGCCAGACGGTGCTGGGTACAGGATGGATATTATCTCTAGTAGTCATGGATGAATAGGGATGGGTCAGGTCCTAGCCAGCAGGCGGAGATGACTCATGGGACTTGATAGCAGACAGGTGTGGGTACAGCGAGTGGATATATGTATCTAGTACTGTTATATAGAACTAGTGATGGGTAATGTCGTCCCAGCAGGAGAGGGCAATCGGGGATTGATAGCAGACGGTGCTGGGTACAGCGATGGATATTATTATCTAGTACTGTTATATAGAACTAGTGAGGGTAATGTCTCCACAGCAGGAGGAGAGGCATCATGGGATTGATAGCAGACGGGGCTGGTTACAGCTCGACTGGATATTATTATCTAGTTCTGTTGTAATGTTGTACATGTGGTGGGTTCTGTAGGCCTTGTACTAGGGCTCGATAAGGACAGCTGATCGCACCCGCGGGTGGACCGCCACCGGGGGGGACCACGAAGTTTGACGGTCGCAACAGCCAACCGCCAACTTTTGTGTACCGAAGCAGAGGAGAGAGGGGAGTGGTGGCATTGGCTGAGACTACAGCCCTGTACACACCGCGCTCTGCTACCATGACACTGACCTGTTGTATGATCGGCAGTGGAAAGAAACGACTGGGTGACGGCAGTGGAGCAGGTCCTGGAGGCCAGAGGACCCGAGCCTCACCCTACAGCCACGAGAGCGGGACCAGTGCGGAGTTCACCTGGAGATGAGGGGTGAAGCCAAAGACGTTTGTGGTCGGTTGGCCAGGAGACAAGTCTATCTCTACAAGAGCGAGGAGGTAAGTGCCAAGACCAGTGCCCACGTATTATCAGTGCCATACACCCCCTAGATAGATACAACACAGTGCCCACCTATACAGTGCCATACACCCCATAGATAATACCACACAGTGCCCCACATAATACAGTGCCATACACCCCCGCACAATAGTTAGACCACACAGTGCCACACGTCTACAGGCAATACACCACCTAGATAATACCACACAGTGCCCACGTATACAGTGGCCATACACCCCTAGATAAGTTACCACACAGTGCCCACATATACAGTGCCATACACCACCTAGATAATACCACACAGGGCCCACCTTATACAGTGTACACCCCCTAGATAATAACCACCAGTGCCCATATATACAGTGCCATACACCCCCTAGATAATACACACACAGTGCCCACATATACAGTGCCATTACACACATATGATAATGACCACACGAGTGCCTCACGATTATACAGTTGCCATACACACTAGATAATAGCCACACAGTGCCCAACAAGTGCCATACACCACTAGATAATACACCAGACAGATGCAACGGATACAGTGCCTATACAACCACCCTAGATAATACCAACAGTGCCCCGAAATGCAGGCCAACACAACCTAGATCAATACACCCAGTGCCTCCGATATACAGTGCCATTTACACCACCTAGATAATACCACACAGTGCCCACTTATACAGTGCCATACACCACCTAGATAATACCACACAGTGCCCACTTATACAGTGCCATACATCCTAGATCATAGCCACACGATGTGCCCACATATGACAATCTACAGCGCCTCCACCACTATGATAATACCACACCATGCCCACATATTACAGTGCCATAACCCCTTTAGATCGTCCCCCCCCCCACACAGTGCCCCGATATACAGTGCCATACACCACCTAGATAGTACCACCACCAGTGTCCCACATATACAGTGCCATACACCCCCTAGATAATACCACACAGTGCCCCAATTATACGTGCATACACACACCTAGTAGACCCACACAGTGCCCACATATATGGCAGGGCCATACACACCCCTGAGATAAGTATCCACACAGTGCCACTTATGACAGTGCCACTACACAACTAGATAATACCCGACAGTGCCCACTATACTAGTGCCAACCACCACCTAGGCTCTACCACACAGTGCCCACTATACAGTGCCATACCCTCTCTAGCGAAACCAACAGTGGGCTCACTTATACAGGCCACAACCCCCCTATGCTAATACACACAGTGCCCACATTACAGGCCATACATAATAGATAATACACACAGTGCCCACATTATTTACAGTGCCATACACCCCTAGTAATACACACGGTGGCACCACATATTACATTGCCATACTACCCATGATAATACCACACATGTGCCCACTAACAGTGCCAGACACACTATGTAATACCATAAAGGCCCAGTATACAGTGCCATTTCAACAACTAGATTATAGACACAGTGCCCACATACATGTTCCCGCCTACACCAGCCTAGATAATACCACCACATGCAAACATATACAGTGCTCATTACACATTTTCCCCTCCTAGATAATACACACAGTGTCCCACTGATACGAGTGCCATTACACACCCTAGTTAAATTACACCACACAGTGCCACTTATTACCGTGCCCTACACCACCAGATAAATCCCACACAGTGCCCCCAGATATACAGTGCTGCCATACACACTAGATCATACCACACGGTTGCCCACTAGATCAGTGACTAAATCCCGCCGTTAGATAATACCACACCGGCCCACGTATTACAGTGGACCGGAGACACCACCTAGATAATACCACACAGTGCCCACATATTATACAGTGCCATACACCCCCTAGATAATACCACACAGTGCCCACATATACAACGCCATACACCCACTTAGATAATAATACCCACCGTGCCTCCCCTACGTAATGACAGTGCCATACACCACCTAGATAATACCACACAGTGCCCCGATACAGTGCCATACACCCCTACGATAATACACACAGCAGTGCCAGAATAATGAAGCGCATACTACCACCTGAGATAATACCACACATGCCCACATATACAGTGGGCCATACACACCATAGAAAAAACAACAGTGCCCCACATTCAGTGCCATACACCCCCTAGATAATACCACACAGTGCCCACGTATACAGTCCATACACCCCCTAGATAATACCACACAGTGCCCAGATATACAGCGCCATACACCACTAGATAATACACCCAGTGCCCACATATTAAGTGGCCATACACCCCCTAGATAATACCACACAGTGGCCACATATACAGTGCCATACACCCCCTAGGATGAATACCACCACAGGTGCCAACTTAATACACGTCCATTTACACACCTAGATAATACCACACAGTGCCCACGTATACAGTGCCATACACCCCCCAGATATACACAGCGGGACTACATTCAACGCCATAACCCTAGATAATAGCCACACAGTGCCTGCCACGTATACAGTGACCAACACCCCCAAGAGAATACACACGTGCCAAGTATACAGTGCCATACACCCCCTAGATAATACCACACAGTGCCCAGATATACAGTGCCATACACCACCTAGATAATACCACACAGTGCCCACATATACAGGCCAGTAACCACCTAGATTTAATACCACACAGTGCCGTATACAGGCCTATACTCACACTAGATAATACCACACAGTGCCCGATTTACAGGGCCCTATACACCCCTAGATAATATCACCAAAGGTCCCAATATTCAGTGCCATAGCACCCCTAGATAATACCACACGTGCCCACATATACAGTGCCATACACCACCTAGATAATACCATACAGTGCCCACGTATACAGTGCCATACACCACTAGATAATACCACACGCAGTTGCCACGTGTATACATGCGCCATACCCCCCTAGATAATCAACACAGCCCACGTATACAGTGCCATACACCACCTAGATAATACCAACACAGTGCCCACATATACAGTGCCATACACCCCCTAGATAATACCACACAGTGCCTCGATATACAGTGCCATACACCCCCTAGATAGTACCACACAGTGCCCTCTGCACATCTTGGTGACCTGTCCAGTTCTCCGCAGGATTTTGTGGTTGGTGTTGGGACCACCTCTATTGACATGAACCTGGGCAATGTAAAGGAAGTGGACAAGAAGAGCTTTGACCTGACGACCCCCTACAGGACATTCAGGTGAGGAGAAGGGGAGAGGTTCTATGTTTGTTCCGGGTGAACTTTGACCCTCCGATAAGAGCAGGACGTGTAAGAAACATTCTGTTACATTGTGACCATCGCTCCTTCTCCTCATGTGTGATTATACCCGGAGTCCAGACACCTGTCACGTGTTCTGTGATAGATGTTGTATGTTCCCTGATCCCCCCACGTGTCTCCAGTTTCATCACAGATCATGAGCAGGAGAGGAGAGAATGGGTGGAGGCCATGAAGCAGTCCATCACCTGCGCCCTCTCCAACTATGAGGTGGCCCAGAGGATCTGGTCAGAGGAGTCCAACAGAACCTGCGCCGACTGTGGAGCCCCCAAACCAGACTGGGCCTCTATCAACCTGTGCGTAGTCATCTGCAAGAAGTGTGCGGGTGAGGGTCATAGTCTGTGGTGATAATATCCGCAAATATGCTCAGATCCAGCAGGGGCAGTATAATCGTATAGTCTGGTATCATAGGGGGCAGTATTATAGTAGTTATATTCTTGTACATAGGGGGCAGTTATTTATAGTGTTTAATGCTGACATACGGGTGGCCAGTATTATTAGTTAGTTTATATTCTGTACATAGGGGGGGCAGTATTATAGTAGGTTATTCTGTACATAGGAGCAGATTATCGTAGTATATTCTTGTAATAGGGTGTGGGCATAGATTATAGTAGTTATTATTCTTGTGTCATATGGGGGCAGTATTGGCTGTTTATAGTAGGATAGTCTTGACTAGGGGAAGATTATAGTAGTGATATTCTGTACATGTGGGCAGTATTATAGTAGTTATCTCTTTGTAATGGGGCAGGTATTATAGTAGTTATTATATCTTTAATAGGTGAGGGCTAGTATTATAGTAGTTATATTCAATTGTACATGAGGGGCAGTATTATAAGCTGTTTATCTTGTACATAGGGGGGATATTATAGTAGTTATATCTCCCTGTACATAGGGGCAAGCTGCGTATTATAGGAGTTATCTCTTGTACATAGGGGCAGTATCTAGTAGTATATTCTTGTACATAGGGGGCAGTATATACTTAGTTATATGGGTTAGGCCATATTCGTAGTTACTATTCGTGAAGGGGGCAGTATTATAGTAGTTATATTGCTTGTACCATAGGGCGAGTGTTTAATTAGTTATACGTGTATAGGGAGGCAGTATTATAGTCGTTATCTTTACATAGGGGGCAGTATTTATAGTAGTTTGATATTCTTGTAATAGAGGGCGTATTATAGTGAGTTTAATCTCGTACTACCGGGGGGGCAGTATTATAGTATTATATATTCTTACCAGTCAGATTAGTGTCTGAATAGGGGCAGTATTAGTAGGGTCTATCTTGTACAATAGGTGCAGTAGTAATGAGTAGTTATATTTTGTAATAGGTGCTGGGCGGAGTATGATAGTATTTTTTGTATCAGGGAGCAGTATTATAGTCATGTTAGCCTTTGTACACTAGTGGGGCCAATTTAATAGTTAATTCTTGTTACATAGGGGCAGTGTTTGAGTGTTATATTTCTGTACATCGAGCAGTCATTATGTAGTGTATATTCCTGTACATAGGTGGCAGTAATCGTATTAGTATTTGTAATAGAAGTATTCGTAGTTATCTCATAGGGGCAGTATTTCCACCCCCCCCTCCGTTATATTCTGTTACATAATGGTCAGGTATGAAGTAGTGTATGAATTCTTGTACATGGGGCGAGTTTATAGTAGTCTTATTCTTGTAATAAGGGCGTAGTAATGTAGTTATTGTCCGGGGTGTTAGTATTTTATTGTTACCATAGGAGCAGTAGTTATAGTAGTTATACCTGCTACAAGGGGGCATCCTATTATGCGTTATGATTCTTGTAAATGGGATGGCTTTGTACTAGACATATTTATTAGTTTATATCTGCCTGTACATAGGAGGCAGTAGTATAGTGGTATATTCTGTACCAAGGTGGCAGGTTATTATAGTAGCTTATCTTGTACATAGAGGGCAGTTTATAGTAGTTATATTCTTGTACATAGGGGCACGTTATGTAGTATCTTGATATAGAGCTATCGTTATGATCTTGTACAGAGGGCAGTATTATAGTAGTTATCTGTATGCATATGTAGGTGTCTAATCCCTATAGGGGGATATTATGTAGTATAGTCTTGTACTAGGGAATATTATAGTAGTTATATGTTGTCTAAGGAGCAGTATATTTATGTAGGTTTATTACTGTACATAGGGGCAGGATATATAGTAGTTCATATTCTTTGATATCTAGGGGGCAGTATATTAGTAGTACTATCATTGTACGAGGGGAGCAGTATATAGAGTTTAATTCTCTGTAATAGGTGGCAGTATGTAAGTAGTTATTGCTGTGTACAGAGAGGGCAGTATTATAGTAGTTTTCTAGCAGTTGTATCGTTATACTGTAAGTGGCAGTATTATAGTAGTGAATATTCTGGTACATAGGGGCAAAATAGTTTCTCATTGATAGGCAGTATAGTTATATTTTGTACTAGGGGGCAGTCTCAGTAGTAGTTATCTCTGTACATAGGGGGCCAGATTATAGTGTTATTATCTGGTACATAGGTGAAGCAGTATTTAGTAGTTATATTCTTGACACTAGAGGCAGATTATCGTATAGTTATATTCATGTACATGAGAGGGCGTTAAGCGATTAATAGGTAGTTTATTCCTTGTATCATGGTGCGTGTAATAGTTTTTTGTAGGAGCAGTTTATAGTATTTATATCCCTGTACATAGGGGCAGTGATTTATATCTTGTGGAAGTATGTATGTTTATATTTTTACATAGGTGAGCAGTATTATGGTAATATTTTTTCTGTACATCGGGTTGATATCGTCTATGGGCAGTATTAGATAGTTATATTCGTGGCATAGGGGGCGTTATTAGTCTGTCATTGGAGTATTATAGTAGTTATATTCTGTACAGGGCATAGATTTATATTGTCGGGGGCAGATTATAGAGTTGATTCCGTGCTCACCGGTGGGCAGTATGTCATAGTCGTTATATTTGTCATAGGGGGGCAATTTCGGTTTAATTCGTATCATAGGCAGTCGTATATAGTATTCTTGGACAAGGGGGGCAGTAGTATTGAGTATGCTTGTACACGAGGGGATTGAGTTAAGTCATGCGTATATAAGTTTCTGTACATAGAGGGCAGTATTCTAGTAGTTAATTCTTGTACTAGGGGGCAGTATTATAGTAGTTATAATATTCTGTACATAGGGGCAGTATAAAGTCGTTATATTCTTGTCATAGG